>VZTJ01002097.1:350637-381591 GCA_013397795.1 Orthonyx spaldingii | reverse complement strand
AAAAAAAAAAAAAAAAAAAAAAGGAAAATCAGCAGTGAAAGCATCAACTTTCAGCAACATTTTCAAAGCTTGGAGAGGATGGGTGCCAAGCACACAGGCCAGACACTCAGCTCTATTGCTGGCAGGGGGAACCTTGAAAACTGTTTGCAGCCGCTTATTGACACTAATCCTTACTTCTCCTTTCTGCCTCATCAAAATTTTCAGAGCAGCATCTTCCTGGGCCTGTCACAGCTCCTTGCAGCTGCAGGGCTTGCAGGGGCTGCACAGCTCCACTGGGCCAGCAGCCACATGTTGCATTTTTCTGGAAAGGCCCCTAAGAAAATACTGACCTGAGCCATATTCCTCAGTGATTGTCTTTGGCACAGAAATCAAAACATGCTATAAATGCATTCCTGCCTGAGCCGAGCGGACACTCATCCTGAGAAGGGCTGAGACACTGACAGCTGCTGCCTGTCACTGACACCGACATGGCAGAGCCAGAGCCTGACAGAGACACAGGTGACAGCACAGTGCCATGGGGGGACATCTCCTCGGGGATGCCAAAGGGGCCAGGCACCACAAACCCAGTGGGCACCATTTTCAGTCAGCACACTGAACAAGGTGGGGGCCAAATGCTCTGTCCTTCGCTGGGACGTGGCTTCCCCATGCCAAGTGTTGGCTGGCTCCTCCTCAGGTACACAGGCCATCTTCTGAGTGAAGGACAACACCAACCATGCTAAGAACACTGCTCACTCCATGCACCTTCTCTTCACTCCAGGAGGGGCCCTGATGGCTGAGCACAGACCTGCCTGCCACCCAACAAAGGAGGTCAGCTGAGGTACAGATGGGACTAACCAAGTAAAAACAAGTAAGTTATCCAGTATCACAGGGCTGCCTCAAGCACCCCTGCTGCCAAGAGAGATGTATTTCATCTTGGCCTTAAGCCAGCCTTGAGACATCCCGTTTCAGTTCCTGATACTTCAGGCATTTGCTCTCCCTACACCCACTTTACAGATATAAACACAGGCAGGAAAAAAAAAAAGCATTCAGCTTGTGCAAACACCCAAGATTCAAAATAAGAGAAATGCAAGACATTGCTTCAGCTGGGAGCTAGGGACAATGTGAAGCCTTTGCTGCATGGGCTACTCTGATGCTGAAGGAATTTAAGCACATGCACTACACACTCCAAAGAGATGGCAGTTCCCTCCCTTGTCACACAGCATTTTGTCTGTGATTTATTAGAAAGAGCTGTTGGATCACACAAACTGGGAACAAATACATGCAATTCTAGCTCCTTGAAAAAAATTTTTAAATGCTGCAGTGCACATACATGCATATATCCTCACACAGAGACACTGGATAGATATGGATACATATGTACAAATGTAAGTAAGCATTAGGGTAGTTATTTTCACTTTATAAGCATGAATAATAAACTACTTGCAAAAACAGGTAAAAGGGGATCATCAGTACATCCTTTAGCGTATTTCTAGTCTCTCATTAGACTGCAGGTACAAATTAAGTTGGTCCATCACTAAATGAACATGGAGGGTAAAGATGGAGGCCCCAAGGTTGTAAGGCAAATACAAGTGATAACTCTCCTACAACGCCATAGGCAAAGAAAATTGTATTCAGCAAACCAGACACTGTTTAACAGGCTCAGTAAACACACAATTGACAAATTTCTTCCCTTCCTATGAAAACCATAATGCAAATTAATTGCAGCATGCTAAATCACAGTTCTAATTTAGCAACATTCTTTGCAGTGCTTCAGAAAAAAATGCAAAACCAGTAGGGATTGTCAGTGGGCTATCTGAACAATTTCACAAGTAAAGGGAATATTTTACATGTCAATGGGACACTTTTACAACTGCTGACGGTTTTCTGAAGGTGTCTCAGATCTTGTGTATCATTTATGGCATTTTGGGTTTGACTTTTAAAAGCGCTTTTTAGTTTCACCTCTGAAAAAATTCAGCAACAAGATAGAAGTTCATTGTTATGAAGTGTTATGAAGTTAAGCAACAAATAGAGGCATCTTAATTCTCTACCACATAAGAATCTATATTAAATCACGGTCTTTATGCTCCTGGATTTTTGCAGTAGTGTATTTCCTGCAAGAAATAAAACGTCTACGAGTTTTTCAATTCCCTGTTCAAGTACAAGTTGGTTAACAGTGCCTTCCTCTTAAGGAGTTAATACTATTTTTAATTCAATGATAGCTTTGATAATAATTTCCATTACTTCTAATCTACTGTTTTGCAGGGTGTATAACATGGTTAGATGATGCTTAATTTTGCTCAGGCTCTGAGACTGCATTCCTGATAGCTCCTTCGGTTCTTCACCATTATGCATGCGGCACCAAGCAGCCCTTTCCCTAGTTGACTTGAGAAAGCATGTTTCCAGAATATGTTATTCAAATCCTGAATCATTTGCGTTCAAAATCACAACTTTCTTTAAAGTCAGCACTTGGCTTCTTTTGAGGTGAATGTTCCAAAAGGTACATTTTCAGATGGCCTCAGACATCCTTGTTTGAATTTAATAATACACATCACATTTAGGTAAGGAATTCAAACCCGTTGAAGACAAACAAAAACAACAAAACCCTTGGAAGGTATGACAAGTAACATACACCATCAAACAGCAATGTAAGTCTTCAGAGCTTGTTAATTTCCAGTTCTCACTCTTGTGCTCTGCTACAGCCACTTGCTAAGTCAAAAATGCATGAGGGCAGATGGATGGTCTGCTGAACACCCTGAAGCCCCAAGCCACAGCCAGATATTAAGGCTATTTCATCACCATTTTACACCTCTGCTTTTTCATCAGTGCTACAGTGCTGATAGGGCTAGAAAAGGTCCAGCAAGTGCCAGTTATTACACTCCAACACAACCCTTTGTGTTGGTTTCCTCTCCAACCACCCTAGAGGGAGAGGGTCTGGAGTCCACAGCCAGCTCCCTCATCCAGCTTTTCCTATCTCCAGTCCCCGGAGAGACAGGACATCTTTAGAGGACCAGGGAGGCTGCATGGCCTCCACTCTGCACAATGTTTTTCCATGGCTAAACTGCCTTCACATTCATACTGTTCCAAGTGTTAATGTCTCCCTTGCCAGAGATCGGTAATAGACTAGGTTAATTTTCAATAGCAATATCTCCTCTTCTAATGTTGTCTGTAACTTTGACAATTCTACAACTTCTAGTCTTCATTCTGATCATAAACAAGTTAGACAAATATCTATTTAATCTTTCTGAGATACAAGTAAATGGGAAATCGCTGAAAATAAGCCAAAGGTAACAACACCATTTACATGTTCTTATCAATTTACTTCACCGCTGTACCCCTCTGAGCACTGGAAAACTCTACCTTCATTTAATGTGCAGCTGAATAAGGGGCAACACCAGGAAAAACAGAAAGATGGATAGATACTCCTGTTGGAGCCCCTCCTTGATTTAGAAGGATCTAAACCTAAAAGCCATTGCAGGCCTGCCAAGACTCAAACTGTGGAGGTGCATTTCCTGCAGGGAAACCAGAGCACACTGTGCCTGAAGCTGGAACAACCCAAGCACAGAGCTGGAACCTCTCTTCCCTCTCTTTCTGGTAGGGAGGAAAGCCAGCCACTGCATCACCCTCTTCCCAGGGAGCCTCTGTCACAGGGCAGGCACACAGATAGGGCTGAGGGGGAGTGGGCTTCATTCCCGCCATTCATCCCTTATCCTGCCCAGACATCTCAGGACAATCTGCTCCACTCCAGAGGGACCCCCTCTCTGGCCAGACCCTCCCACCTCGTGTCTCTATCCCAAGACTGCTCCCATGCTCTCCCCACAGTATGGGCAGCTGGCCCTGGTCACCCTTAGCTATCAAAGTACAGGCTCTGAGGGCAGCCTTTCCTCCTGTACTTCCAGGTCTTCCTTAGGAACAGGCAGGCTGGAGCTGAGCGTCCTTGCTGCAGGGAGCTGCCTGCAGATGGATGACCTGCCTGCAGATGGATGACCTGCAAGCCGGAGCCCTCTGACCCAGTCCCACACATCACCAGGCTTTTTTCTTTAGATTCTAAGCAGTACCAAGGTAAATTTTACACTACAAATTATTTATAGACTTCCTGCAAGTGACTGCCCACAGCTTCAATGAACACAAGACAATAGCTCTGTTCATCTTCCATCCGTAACTGTGCAAGCAATAAATGTTTCTATCAACAAACATTTCAGCAAACAACTGATTCAGTTTGTTCCAAGCACCTTAGGCTAGAAAATTAATATTGAAAAGAGTTTATATGCTAGCTTGCACCTGCCCACCACCATTTCCCTCTGAGCAGGCATTTCTGATGAAAAAAAAAATAAATTAATATTAAACATTTACTTGTAGAGAATTTAAGCTAAAATTTGTCAACACAAATCTGAGAGCATTTGGTATTTGCACAATACATATTTTTTTAGTGCCTACCTATGCAAACACTAAAACAGTAAAAATAGAGTTACAGTATAAAACTAGCAGAATTTAGTAACATCTAATTCCTTGCACATGGGCCCTGGAGCTTCAGATGCCACAGAGGTTCACTTCAGCATGGGGAAAACCTGCAGGCTGCTATGTGGATGCTTTCATGAACCCATCAAAGGAGAAGAGTTGCTATTTGTTTTTGGAATATACAAATATCATTAAGAGCCAAAAAAACACGCTGATACTTTACAGTAATGCCTTTTTATTGCACTTCAAAACCCATCGCAAAAATCTTGCCGCAGAAACTGGTGACATTTGCTACTGTACTACCTACAATCACTGTCTTGCAGGGAAACAGTAGAATTGCTCTTTTAAGATATGATCCCAAATATCACTAAATATGGAGAACAAATTCCTGAGAAAACAAACCCTTACCACATCAGCATTCTATAATATTAGGAAACTATTTGCATCATGCAGCTTGTGCTAAAATACTTAATGATCTCATCCTTACCATAACAAATTATCTGCCAGAAAAAGACCTTGAAGGTCAACACTGGCAACAATTAAAAAGTAATGAAAAACATTCATCCCTTAGGCAGAGTTACAATTTCTAAGTTTGAAGCAATGTGCTGTATATTTTATTAGCTATCACTTGTTTAATTATTCATTGGAGCTCCTCTTATGCTCCATAGAGCAACCTCACATTGCTGAGATTTCCATTTGAATGCTATTACCGATTCAAGGACAAATCTCGTTTAAACTTTAGCTTTTGTTTTTATTTTCCAAAACATAAATTATGTTCAAAAATTAATGGGTCTGTCATACTTGCTATTTTTAATTCTGTTCACATTAGCTTCAACCCGGGACTCTACACACCATCTCTCCAACGAAGGTATTTTGAGTGTCCACATTCATCTGCTCCAGTATTCCTACAAAACCACACAAGTTTTCAACCAACTGCATCCCTTTCTTGGCCAGCAGGAGTAATTTTTATTCCTGTCTCATTTGCAGTAGCAGCTCACTCGAGCACAGTATTTCAGCATTTTCTTAAAGAAACTCACCGAGTTCAAGCAAGGCGATAGCACCATGAAATAACTTCTATCCTTTAACTGCAATTTAATTATACTTACTGGATTTCCTAGCAAGTAAATAAAATCTTTCTCAAGGTTTACCAGAGAAATAAGGAGCTGTACAAACAGGGCAGGTTAAGATTTGTATTATCTGCAGTTCTTAATTTATCCTTCATTGTGGCCATACACAGTTATGCCCTGCTGGGGATTCACAACACACACAAGGGAAATTAGCTAGAAGAGTTTTTTGAGTAAGGGAGGAAAAGCCCGTTTACTGTTTTGTGATCAACAACTTGAGATAGGATCCCCATTTAAAATTTCATTAGTGGAAATATGTATGTGTATTGTACTGAAACGGTGAAAGGAAAAAAGAGAATAAAGTAGAATGGAACAACAGATCTGCAATGGTTTGATACCATTTTGTGCTTTACACAAAATCATTTTGGTAGGACAAAAAAAAATTGAAAATGTCATGAAAGTTGATGTTAACCCATTTTTAAGAAGCCTCTCCCCTTCTTCTTACAAAAACATACCCACTTCCTGAGCTAAACTTAGGTAGGATACCATGGTTTATAAAAATTGAAAAAAGCTGTTTTTATGAGGGAGAAAGAGCAGTAATACAATAAAGAAAAGGCTAAGTATTAAAATACATACTCATTTTAAGCTACTTCGAATTCCACATGAATAAAAATAACAATGAGCATGTATTTCTGCACAGTGAGTAGTCAAACTCTAGCTAATGTTCTAAAAAAGTATCAATTTAATTAAATAATTTAACTTGGTTTAATTAAACCAAAAAAGACAGGACTGCTCTCTAGTACTCCTTGGTAAGAGTGAAAATATATTTTGAGCAGCAAGAAGAACTGAAATTTATTGTGCAAGAACAAACCTTCCCCTACCATTCAGGCTTGGTTTCATGACACTGTCAGTATCACCAGGAAAGTGAGTTGTTTACATAATGGGGAAAGTTATTTACAACTACACTAGTATTACACAAATAAAGGTGGCAGCAAAACCCACCTTAACCCACTCAAAATTAATTCCCAAGATCAGATAAATTTTAATTTTATGATATAAAATTTTGTCTTAGATGGAAAACAAAAGTTGCATAGTAGTTGCCTTAAAACTTCATTTGCTGAGTTCAGGAAAGTGAAGCGATAGGAAGGGGGTACACTGCCCACGAGCCCTTGCCTGGGATGGAGCACAAAGGGGCTGCAACCTCATCTCACTCCTGCCAGGAAGACACACAGGAATATTTTTTAAATATATGCACACAATTCAATATAGAATCTCTCTGTAAATAATCACATTTTTGTATCCAAAATTTCCTTTTGATTACAAAGACAGAGAAACTTCAGACCTATGATCAGCGCAAGACTTCTGTGCATGTATTTTGGTTTATCGGTAGGGAATACACTTCTGCAGTGTGTTTCAGATCCAGGTCATGTGGAAATTTTGCAGAGAAAGTCTCTTAAAGCCTTTCTGATGAGACCAGAAAATCTGGACAGACCAGTTCCTTGTTGGTCTAATTAAAAGGCCATTAGGACATTGATCCAGAAGTGAAACCTGAAGGAACACATGTGGGAACACACACAGTCTTAACCGAAGATGACAACAGGGGACACCATTCACTAAAGTTATATTTGGCCAAGAGGCCTCTTATATTCCTCCCTCATGTGGTGGAGGATACAGGCTCCTCCTGAGGGCAACTCTCAGCCACCAGTGAATGCGAAGAGGGAGAAAGACTGAAATTCATACACATGGACAGGAACAAAAGGAAAAGTTCTGGGAAACAGATCATAGAACAAACACAGATTCCACTTCAGCATCTTTTATCCTGAGTTACCTGCAGCCATTAGCAACCTCCCATATCTGGCTTGCCCACTTCCATCACACCATGCTCGAGTCCATCATAAAAAATAAACACGGGACCTTTACTCAGATATAAACAATACCTTGCATGCCCAAACCACGTCCCCCTTCTTTGCCTCCAGACCTTCTGCCTCCCCCAGAAGGGAGCACTGAGAACACCTCCAGACTTTTCAGATGTTTCTAAGCACCTCTCACAAGTCTGCAGAATCCAGTAATGCGCAAAAGTAACATCTGCTCCACTAACCCAAGCCCACCAGCAGGGCTGATGTCCCCATGGACACCAAGGATGAGGAGGGCTGGTCACGAGTGCTGCCCAGACATCTTCAGCATGTCACCGGGAATGCCCAAAAAAGAAAAAACAATTCATTTCTAGATTAACCTACAACAGTGTTAAGCAGCAGCCAGATGAAAATGGAAGCAGAAAACTGCCATCCATTATGACGTATTTTTAACATATTTGTCTTCTTTCTCTAAACAGATCCATCAGACTTATCGAATCATAGCATGTTAAGGGTCGGAATGGACCTTAAAGATCATTTGGCCCCAACCCTCGCTGCCATGGAACACCTCCCACTAGACCAGGTTGCTCCAGGCCTTATACAGCCTGGCTTTGAACACTTCCACGGTTGGGGCATCCACAACTTCTCTGGGCAACCTGTGCCAGTGCCTCATATCTTCATAATATCTAACGTAAATTTCTCCTCTTTCAATCTGTACCCATTACTCCCCATGCTAGCACCACAGTTCCTGAGAAAGAGTCCTCCTCTTTGGAACATGTGCTATGGATGCTATCCCAAGCTCTTGGGATAAAGTATCACTTGACAGCAACCCAAATTTCCTTTTTTTTAACCCACTCTGCCTAATTTTCCTAATATGTCAGTGTGAGCCATTTAGCCCTCCCAGGCTGGTCATCAAAACCAGGAAAATACCTACTAGCTTAGGTGCACTGGAACACTAATACCAAGAAGGCTACTGACAATAAACATATTTCTGTTTTCAAACACTTATAAACAATACACTTTTAATTTCTTGTCAGGCTTAGCTGCTGAATACTTAAGTTACATTTGCATCCCAGGCAACAGTATTTTGTGAGAAATAGACATATTCTATGTGTCTGTGTATTAATTACAGTTCTAAATGAATGAACTCTGAAAAATGACAGACTAGATATGTAAAATATGTCCATCTTAAAACTGCTTTAAAAATTATAATGGAGATTTCACAAAACTGTGAAAACATGGACAAAACCCACTGTCACCTACATAAGCCAGTAGTAAGAGCTTTTCATAATGAGACTTTCACGAATGAAGCGAGGAGTTGATTTTATCTGGTACACCATAGTAATTTGCTGTGCAGCTTCATGAAACTGCTACAAATAGCATTACAGCCAAAACCCAATTGTTGCTGAAATGCATTCAGTAAAATGGAAAATACAGAGAAATACAACACAGTAATTGTCTCTCAACCCACATTATATATTGTGCTTCTAAATTATATAGTATTATATTTTCAAGTTTTTAATATAGTTTCCCACTGAGGAACTGATAGCACAGGAGACATTCTTTGACCTTTTCCCTCTGAATATCCAAATAATACACCACATAGGTTTACAAACCAAATAACTCTCCAGCCTTTTATTAGATCCCAAGGGATAAAATCTGTTTTAAAAAACCACCACATGTAGCAATACACAAAAAAGCTAATGCAAAGTGCTTTCCTTGCTGTGCTATTTCTCACCTGCATCACAATTTCTCCTGTACAGTTGCAATTGCAGTTTATGAGTTTACATGCATTGGAAAGACAAAAATTGGACTTCTAGCACTTGAAAATCTGCACTGAACACCCTAATACAACCCCTGACAATACAAACCATGATTCTGCTCACCCACCGATTCCTACTTAACGGATTCAACACAGCACTGCCATCTCTTTAAAGGCTTGACCCAAGCAATGGACGAAATAACTTATCAAGCTCTTCTATTCCCCAGATATTGCAGAAAGTATTTAATGGACTTCATCCAAATTTAGCAGGATGTTAAAAACCACACAACCACCAGATAAGTAATTTGTGGGGCAGCTCAATCAAAAAGCTAGGCTGATCCTTTAAAAGAGGCCTTTCGGGGATTTTGATTTGATAATGTTTGTATCTCTACAATTAATCACAAAATAATGAAGGATTCAAGCTATCACAGTCAGGCATTGGGAGTGTGAAAAGATGCATGCTGTGCATGACAAGAATCAAAGTGCCAGAACAACTCGGGAAAAAAGCATAATATAAAACAGTTGATATAAGTTAGAAACACTGGAAACTTTCAACCTGCAGCAGCCTTTTTTATGTGGCCAGTCCCACTGATTTTAATGGGGCCACTGCTGCAAGTAAAAAATTCCATGCAGGAGCCTGTCTGCCAGACCATGCATCAAGCAACGTGTCAGGAGAAGCTGTCAGGGCTCTAACTGATGCGAGATCAAATCCTCCCTCTAAAGACACAATTCTGTCTGCTTCTGAAACTTGGAGCAGATGCTATTTCAGAAAATGTGAATTATAATTCACCATTAAATCCAGAGCTGATATGACTTTTGGAGGGGGCTTGGGGCTTCACTTGGCTTTTCGGTTTGGGTTTTTTTTGGTATGCGACATACATCTTAAATGTACTCCTCTGGAAAGAAGCAAAACATCTGCTGACATAAGACCTATTTACAAGTATCATTTCAGAACTCTATTCCAGTTTCCTTCCAGATCAGTTTATCACACTGGTTTGCAAAATCCAAATTAACAAGTGGCACAATGAACAGTTAATGTCAATTTTGAGCTGCTTCTTGTAATGAGACCAACATTTCAATAAAGTTTCCAAACATATGACAGAACTTTGTCCCAAAAAGAAATAAAATATTAATATATTGTTTATCTTCTGTTTCCAATTTCTCAGTCTCTGAAAAATGGAATTGTAAGCTGAAATACTCCTGGAGCCTGTCCAACACAAAAAGTTGATATTGTTAGGTTTTTTCAAATTCAGTGCATTATTCCAAATTAAATCTACCTTGGCCATACACAGGTTGATTTTCCCCTCCTCCCTCCATAGATGAGTTGTTTCTCAGCATTTCTTCAAGACAAAATGCATGGTCACAATGAATTAGGAGTTTTAATTCCCACAGCCATCATTTGGTATAATACTGACCCTATGGAAACTGAGAGGGAATGGTCATCAACTCTCACAAGGGCAGATTTCAACCTCCTGACAGATTTTCCTCCTTATAAATTCAAATGGTAAGAAGTTCTTTGGGTTTTTTTAAGGAGCTGTTTTCCCACATCCTAATGAGATAAAAATATATAATTCTTTACCATTTTACTCAATGTTCTTCAAGAACTATCAAAACCAAAGTAATTATCGCCTTCTTTTCCTCAAAAATAAAATGCTTGCCTTTTTCCATGTCCAATGAAAATTTTATCTACATGTGTCCATTTAATATCATTCAACAATGTCTAAAATGATTCCACTACTGTTAATATTTAAATAATCAAAAAAGCTTAGTAAGAGAGCCCAGGAAGTCATTTAGTGCAAGATTTTAGTCCAACTAATACAGAGAAACTGAAGCACCTACTGATGCAGACCTAAAATTGCTTTATAAGTTTCATGATTTATTACAAACACAAGGCATGAAATTTATAAAAAAACCCACAAAAAAACCCAAAATGAAACTAAGGTAAACATGGGTGGAGCCTTCTTATCTAATATTTCAGAAAATCTGGAGGCAGCAAGCATCTTACTGGTACATGACGTGAATGGACATCCAAGGCAGCACGCACCTATGGGGAAACACCGGCACTGCTCCACCCCTTCTCCTCCTGCCATAAACATTCAATGTAACCCCTTTCTCCAAGTCCTGAAAAATGACGAAGGAAAAATGTGTTGCTGGCAAAGCCTGAGCAGCAAAACTGTTGTCATGAACATTTTTATTTTCAACGTGAGCACAGACTTTTCTGGGATTAATTCAGCACTGGAAAAGCTCATTTACTGCTCAGATAATTTCAGCTCCTATGAACCCTGACATGTGAATAAATGCTCCTCTGAGAACTCTGGTTCAGCTTAGTTACCCAATGCTGTTTATTTGACCAAAGCTACTTTTTCCACTTACAGTATGAAGGATCACCCTTCTGTGGTTACAGGGCTGGGGCGGGGGGGGACCAGGGAGGGTAGAGGGAGTTTTGCTGAAAGGTTATCTATTACTGTTACTAAAGAACTTTCTAAAACTACTGTATTTTTTAAACTTACTAGCAATTTATACTTTAGCTGTACATTGTGTTTGAATCTCAACTCAGAATATTTTTCAAGTGTATCATTTACATTTCCTAGAAAGCATCTCAACTGTTTGTAAAGCTCATGACTCCCTTAAATGTCTATTTCTGGTGTCATAATATACTTCAACCAGTTTGAACTCTAAATTATCAGCAAAAGATCTAAGTGTCTTTGAAAGAGTCACAGTTTACAAAGTAACTTAATTTTATTAGCTCAAAACTGAGCTTTTCTCCATTTCCCTTTATATAAGGCATCTAACCCAGAGAGAGGGCAGGTTGTTCAGGCTTCCCACTGCAGCATGGAATGAGGGTAATATGCTGCTTCCTTATACTTCCATGCTAATTCCTGCTATCGGGCTTTAGTCCTACTTGTGAACTATGAACCCTGGCAGGCTGGTCCTGCCTGAAACTCAGAAACTCACAGCAGCCTCCAGAGAGAGTCGCTCTGCAGAGCATCCAGCACTGACACAGGCTGGAGAAAAATAAACTGAACAGCATCTTCCAATTTCTCGATTTCACTGGTGACTGTTGGTAGACTTTCAATAGGCCTCCTATCATCCTTCTTTTTTTTTCCTTCCCCTCCTCATTCTGGGATCATAGCCAATCCCCAGCACAGCAGCTGACTTTCCCCAGAACTAACTAGAAATATTCTGATAGACTCTATTTATAGACTCAAAAACTTAGGACTGGAAGCAGCCAACCAAATTTTTCCACTCCTTGTTCCCCTCTGCTATTTATCTGTCTATCTGTCTATCCTGGGCTAACATAAATTCCAGCTTTCTGTGTTTCTCCTACCCACAACACACCACAGGCACACACACCTCTTACACATCCCAAAGTACCTGTGGAGAGACTGTGGCATGCAATTTACTGAGCAGACTAAAATAACAGGAAACCTCTACTTTTATGTCACTGTAGAAAGTATTCATGCTGATCTTCTCTCCTGTCACTAGAAATCAAAGCTGAAGAAAAATCAAGATTTCTGCAAGAGATTCTACCACCTGTACCTCAGACCTCTGCAAACCCATGAGACCAGTTGGGACACATGATTTCTTGGTTTACTATGAAAAAAACAACAATAAATAAGAACTTTTTTTTTAAAACCAGGCTTAAACAGTGACTTTTATTATTGTATTTTTTAAATACACACACACACAACATATATATCTATAGCTAATACTTGCAGAAGCCAAGTAAGGTTAGTCTCCGCTACTTTAAGTACAGTACAAATACACAGCAAAAGGAAAAACAGTGTCCCAAAGTAAGAATAATATTTCAGCTGACTTGTCTTTGGACATATGATTCTGCAAAATTATCTATTTACAATACTATCAGATTCTGTACAGCATTTCATACTGCAGATTACGTATTGAGAGTGTAAGTGTTGAAATAGAAAGACTAGTGTGCTCTGGAAGCAACACCTGGCAAGTCTGATTTTTACTTAACCTTACAAATGTTGCTAGGAAACCCTACCCAATATTTACTTCAAGTCTTTAAAGAACCAGACTCATTCATCCTAAGCTACTGGTGGGGGCACTGGGGACTTAGTGGAGAAGTCCCAACCTAAATTTACTCTTGACATCTCACTTTCCTAATCCACAAACCTGACATAATATAGAAATAATTAAGAGTTGGGTATGTAGTTACCTTATGAGACCTGTAACAGCATCGGTATTTCGGACACTGCAAGCAGTGCAGACTAAGTAACAAAGTTCTGGCCTTTTCCTTGGTTTTATGTAAGTTTAATCAAAAAAAACCCCAAAATTATAATGTTATGCAGAGTCTTCTACAAATGGCATATTATTTTTACATTTTTGTGAACAACGGATAATTTAAAAAATTTGACCATCAGCTCTCATGTCTAGTACAGAGATACAGGGTACCTTCATCTGCCCATGTGAAATATCAGAAAAAGCCTAGATTGTACCAAAACCAATAAATGGGAAACCTTTCTGTATTTACTGCTGTCTTTCAAGCTGATTCCGTGAAATATATCTATAAAAATCAGTCAATATTTCTTGTAATCCTAAGTGATGAGATACTGAATATTCTTACCTATTTTAGTCATGTTAGACAAAACCACAAGCTTTCCTAGGACCTAGTGCACTATACTGAGCTGATATCTGCTTGTGCCAATACCTGCTATTCCCCTTGCTTCTGTAATCCTTCTTTTCCATTAGATCATATTTCTTATTCCCCTGCATTCCTGATCCCAAGCTCATTCCCATTTGGTTCTGAGTAATTTTTTTTTCACGCAGCATGAAAATTGCATTCACTTGTATTAAATTCCCAATTTAAGTCATGCCAACACCAATACCGCCTCTGAGTTCGGGGCGTGCCACGTGATGGAAAAAACCCAATATATATCCCAACCAGTAGCAACTCTTTCTATGGAGTCAGACCCAAGCTCAAAGCCTCAAGTACCTCAGGCAAAATTTGGAAAGAGCTATAAATGCCCACGCTGCCAGCACTGGGGTAAAGAAGCCTCCATGAACACCTCCTAACCCAACCACTGCTATTGCCAAAAACCACAGCTGGGGCTGCCTCCCCCTTGTGCCTTGAAGCATTCCAGCTTGGAACACCAGCTTGGCAGAGGGAGGACTCAGCTTCAGTGCAGCAACATGGACCTTGCTACAACTTTAGTAAGACTTTCTTTTAATAAGCACAATATCAGGTGTTTGTGCTGAAGCAAGTAGAACCTGAAGCATCTTGAGATCATGGAAAGGGCTAATACAGGTAGAAGGACATGGAATAATTAGTGGAGGATATGTAGTATCTTGTTTATCACAGTATGGAGGGTATGAAAATAAGCATGAAGCTCCTCTTGTGAGCTCAGAAGTCATCTGGACCCTGGTATTATAGTGCTGATTCATTAGAAATTAAGATAGGTTTATAACTCTTTTTTTCCTGTAGCTATCTTATAAATAGACTTAATGACCGTAAGTCATTTACAACCACTAATACATCACCTAGTCAACTCAGTTAGCATCATATTAAAATTAATTTATCAGACATTCACAATATCCAATTAGCTGCAAATCAATAGGTTTACTTTACAAGAATTTATTGATCCACAAAGTAGTTTTTTTCCTGAAATGACAATTGTAAGTTGTTAAATTAGTTTGCCTAAGTTACAGCTGCTTGTAAATACTTAAGGCAGCTACCTACAATCAAAACAATTCTGTTTGTCTTTACAGATTAGTAATTATAATAAATATCAGAGTATCCCTATCTAGCTGAAAAGAAGTGAAATTCACTTAATGAAAAAAAAAAGGATATAGCCTATTTGTCACTTCAGTTTCATTTCCTACTTCCAGGATTTAACTTAGCTTTTTTTAGGATTTCTAGATTGCAGTGAAGGATGAGTAAGCAGGTACTTTGCTCATTCTGGTCACAACTTATGAACAAACACATCTGCTGAAAACAGTGCCTCCAATTTTTCTGTGGAACAATTTCCTCTGCCTATAACCCTGGATCTTTTCTCAGTTACAGATGCCTGCGCTAACAGGTGAAAATGCAATTACACACAGGCAGCACTTAGATTACAGGCATAATAAAAGGAGATGTATGGAGAGGAGTGGTCAGTCCTGAGGATCCACCACCCAGTTGTGTCACAAGGGCTGTGCTTCAGGCCAGTTCCAGCGGGGTCCCATGGACAGAACTCGAGGCAGGAATGTCCTGGGTACCTCCTGGAGTGCTTTTTCTTTCCCTGCTAGCTCAGAAGTATCTGGTTGTTCACACCTCAGCAACCCAGTGATGTGAACCACAGAACAACAGAAGATGGTGGCAACTAGAAGATTCACTTCAAAAGCACATTTCTGATCCAAATAAAAATGTTAACAAAACCCTACTAACTGTTATTAGCCTTCTGCATACAGTTAACTCCTGTTTATGTTAGAAAAGAAATGCAGGACAATTTGCAGATCCATAATAGATGCAGATTTAATCCCAGGAAAGAAAAAAAAAAAAAAACTAAATCAGCAACTCAATCTTTTCACTTCTATTTCTATATACACTAGCTCCTCTGAATTTTTTCCCTTTTTAAAATAACACGTCCATCCAAAACACTCATCCTCTTTGCTTCTTTCACCAAATAGGTTTAATATGAAGTGAGTAACCATTCTTTATCTCATTATCTACATGTGCAATTTGAAGTTGTCATTACTGTATATTTAATCATTCAAAGTTTTCAATGTCCAATCTCCTTTTTTTTACTGTCAATCTCCAGAAACATAAATTCCAAGCAGTCTCAAGAATCAGAAAGGGTAGTTGGGAAACAAATGCAAATCAAGTGCATTGTTTCACTGCAACTTTATCTTATGTCATTAGTTGGCAGCAGCCATAAAGCTCTGGACCACTTCCAACATTTACTTCCATACACTGAGCAGAAGCTGACGTGTCTAACCCCCACACTTTGTTCATCTTCCAGCTACTTTACATGGATCCAGATTAAAAATAAGGATTTAAAAATCCTAATTGTATCAACTGGAATCATTCTCTTTTGCCACTGCACATCTGAAGGAAGAATATGGTAAAGCTGTGCAGGGTTTGTAGAGCTAATTCTGCAGCTACGTGGGTTTATTTGATGGATTTTCCAGCGGAGCAGTCTGCAACAAAGGTTCAATGCAGAATTTTGACAAGCCAGTCATGTTTAGTAACTTTTTCTAATTCTTAAGGAATATTTATTGGCCAATATCTGTTTTTAATAATTAATGTTAGAAAGCCTTAGTGCTCCAAACCAAACAAATTTAAAATGGAAATAACAAAACAAACCCATGGTGTACACTGAATCCAAGTGAACAGGGGGTAATCCTTATGAAATGGGGATAAATGTCCTCCACTGCAGCATCCCCTGCTGGGCTCAGGATGCCCAGAGAGCTGCAGGAGTGCACTCCTTACCACCCACAGTGGTCCAGAAGCATGCAACCCCTGACATCCCCCTAGAAATGACAACACATTCAATTTCTACAAAACCATAAAAAATAACAGACCTTGATCTCAGAAATTGCAAACATTAAAGCATATTGTCTTCAAGTGAAATTCCTGAACTTTTCCAGGGAGTTTTCCCATATCCCAGGATCCACACCTGTGCAAGGTTTTAGTTGTTTTAATTTATCCAAATGACTTTGGAAGTTAACACAGCTATAGCTAGCAAAGTAGCTCTGACGCTACCATTAGAGGAAGAGCTTTCTAACTGCTCTAACATACTGCACTCTCTAGCACAAATCTAATTTAGTTTAAAATAATGAAGCTGACAGCTCAGATAGTCTGCCTGGAAACTGTGCAAATTTCCCACCCACCTTCATTTGCAAGGTCCCTGGCACTCCAGTCTTCAAAAACGCTGAAGTGCATGACAGGTTTCTAGAGACGAGTCTTCAGCAATGCTAAAAGTGAGATCTCCGACCTTTTGGAGAAGCTCATATTTGAACTCACGCCTCCTGAGAGAAAAGAAATGCTGTTGTCGTGATGCCCCAACTTTAAGGCATTTCCAGAAGCAGTCCCTTTCCTGCTCCTAGTCTGAGGGCAGTGACCTTGACAAAACATGACTAGGAGACCATGTCCCACCTCCAGCACTGCTCCTGTCAGACAAGAGGCAGTGCTTGAGTGGGGAATACGGTGAATCACCTGCAAAAGGCTGGAGAAGGACTTTTTACAAGGGCACACAGTGACAGGACAGTGGGTAACGACTGTAACTGAAGGAGGATAATTTAGATTAGATATTAGGGGAAAAAAATTGCTACTCTGAAGGGTGGTGCAGCTGCCCAGAGCAGCTGTGGATGCCCCATCCCTGGAAGTATTCAAGGCCAGGCTGGATGGGGCTTTGAGCAGCCTTATCTAGTGGAAGGTGTCCTTCCCCATGGCAGGGAGGTTGGAACTTGATGATCTTTGATGTCCCTTCCCAACCCAACCCATTCTATAACAGTCAGCAGAGGCCCCTCCCCACTCTCTTTCCTGCAGCAGCACTAAGGGAGAGCTAAAGACATAAACACAATTGATTTTTCAAGGTGAGACGCTGCCAGAGTAAACCGGGGCTTGCCAGTTGTGAAACCGCGTTTCCAAAGGGCTCGGGGAGCACAGGTCTCCGTAAGGACACGGCAGGTGACGCACTGCAGGGGTACACGGACACGGCTCCTTGCGCAAGCCCGAGGGATGCGGGGCGCGGGCAGCGCCGGCACCGTGGGCCCTGCTCAGACCAGACACACAGCGCCTGCACGGCCTGGATCTGTCAGCCAGAAGCAAAGCACAACGTAAAAATTTATTAAGCAGAGCACTGCTTTGCTCAGTTACTGCTCCCATCTCCACGGGGCACTCCCGAGCCAAGATCAGGACGGCTCCGGTGCGCCATCCTGACCCTCTGAGGCAGATACCGGAGAAGAGCTGGCGAACAAAAGAAATTCAGTACAAAGGAATTCAGCAGCACTGGGTTTTGCAGGACTGCACTACGATCTCAGGATTCAGAAAAGCATTGCCAAAAATGCTGGCAAGACCCTAAAGTCTGGCAGCTGGGACAGGCAAAACCCTCGTCAGGACAAACTACTTAATTCCCAATTCTGCCCTCTTATTAAAAGTTCCCAGACCACTGATTGATTACACTGCCCAAAATAAACCTCTAAAATACTGCTTTGTTTTGCAGACGTAGAACTGAACATGCACCCAAAGGGGTCATGTACACACAAAAATAAGGAAGTAAGATATTCTCACAAATCTAAAAGATTCAGAAACCATTACTAAAGACGGTAAGAGGTTTTTAATATGTTTTTTTTTTCCAAAGACCTAATTGCTATGGAATTGGTTTATAAAATTGCCACTTTTAGAAACTTGGGGTAACACCTTTCAAAAACAGACATGGAATGAAAAGCACAACAGAAAAGACTCATGTATTCAGTCCAAATTTTAGCCTGAAAGCTCATTCAAAAAAGTTATTTCACTTCCAGATGTAGATAGAAAGTATTGTTTAGGAGAGAGGATGAAAATGAATAAAGTGATACAAAAATTGTCAGAAACATTCAGCAATTAGTCTGAAATTTGCTTTTTAACCTCAGGGCTGCAACTCTTTGATCTATTATTATCACTAACCACAATCAGCAGCATACCCATGCATCTTAGGAGAGCATACAAATTCCTATAAGCCATTTTACATAGTATCCACAAATACTGGATTCTGTTTCTGCTCAGAGGTTCTAACCAAAAGTTACTTTTTTTCCTCTCCTTTTCAAGAAATAGCATTATATATTAACTCCAAGCAACCCTACCTCCAAATATGAAATTTAAGCTATCAGTTTGTTCATGAAGCCAATACGCAGCTTAGAGATTGCAGATTTGGAGAAATTTAATTTAGTGACTAGCTAACAACAAATTCTAATTTAATTGCAGGCACTTAATTCACTGTTTAAGATAAAGAAATAAAATTCAAGCTATTTTGTGATCTACCAGCAGTGTGGGAACTTCTGCTATAACTCAGTAAAGAAACAGCATCTTGCAAAAACACTTATTCACATACTGAATAGATACAAGCAGTGTTACTTATACTTTTAAGAATCCAGAATGAACAGCATGGATTTGGTTTTCTGCACTTTTTTTGTTGTTGTTGTTTTGGGAGAGGGTTTCGGGAGATTGGGGTGTGATGGGGTGGGGGGAGAGGGTTGTTTCTTGTGTTTTAAATCTTTCAGCACTGATTTCAGCACAATAGAGAAAGAGAACCCCCCAGATCACTTCCTTTCAGAAAACACACTGTTAAGCTCTGATAAATCACATTAATAAACCTCAGCTACAAAACCAAACAAAAACAACAAAACCAAAAAAAACACAACGCCAAACAAGGTCACAAAGCCTCCCATTTAAAAAGACCATTTATTTGAAAACTTTTCCCTGAAAGTAAACCAACCCTCAAGGGTTTTATAAAATCCCAGAGTTACTGAAGAGAAAGACATGGATGCACAGAAATCCTGCTTCCAAGTCTGAGGAGCTTCTTCCCACGCAAGCCCCGCAGAGAGCGGGAGATGCTGCTGCTCCTCTTGCTGGTAGTGGTAGTGGAGCAGGCTACACTGGGAACTGCTGGCATGGATAAACAGGCACTTCTTGACCTGAGAGCCCTTCCCCTGGAGCATAAGCCAAGAAAGTATTCCTCCCTCCAAGGTCAGCCTGACTCCTGCAGCAACAAACCTAAGGTGGCTCCAGCAGGAGAGGGCTGTCAGAGGGCCCACCAGACAGTGACCTTCCGCTGCAGGTTACACAAGTAGGGCAGTGAGCAGTCAAATCATGCCATGGTCTATTTAGGGTGCATTCAGACGTGCCCAATAACACTGCGAGAACCCGGTCCATTGCACCCGATGGAAATACTGCTTTTTTTTTTTTCCTCTCCACAGATCTCTCACTCACAGGAGACTGCAACCAAAGTAATTCATATGCTGAGCACCAGGCACTGTGTAGCAACCAGCTGCATGTGAAAACTGATAAAAGTACTAAACTTAGATGGATTTAATACCTGTTTTTCACACATTCTTTTTAGTTTCCGCGTTGGACCATTTTTATCACTCTTAGACAGCCATATTTTAAGACATATTTGCCAGAGAACAAGTTATGGTTCTATATTCATCCTTAACTGTGGTATTTTCTGACCTCTGAGATCTTAAATCTCAAATCACAGCACTCCATTGTTCTCCAAGAAGTTTTGGTCAAAACAAGTCCATTATTAACTCCATCTCCAACAACTCTGTTCAAAGACTCAACACATACAATTAAAAAAGAGAAAATGCCTTTTAAAACTATATCCTTAAAATAACAGTGTTGGGATTATGGCTCAACAACACATTATCTTTAAGCAGAAAGGTGCATTTGAGATATTTCATAGGCTCTGTTCCCCTTCCATCCCTTCAGTTTGTTCTCATGTCCATATCACATCACACAGCTTACCAAGTTTCCCTGTCCTGTTGGTTTTGTAGAGCTTCAGAGTGAACTGGATCAGGAACCTAATCTGACTCTCAAATGCAACAAGCCCAATCAAAGGGCAAAACCAAAATCAGAGCAGACAAGGCATGGCCCAACAGAGTATTTTCACCACTGCAAACAATACATTGTTCAGCTACAAGTGACACCCAACAGCAGCCACTGCTCCAGCCTGGGATCAGCAAAGCACCAGTAAGTACCTAGAAATCTGATTCAGCCCGGCAGAGCACTTCACAGCAGGTTGTAGCTCCATTACTATTAAGTGCTGGTTGAGTAAGGCCAGGTTATTGAACCACAACTTAACAATTTACTCCCTCTGCAGACAATATGAGTACTGCACGAGCACTGAATCTGCTGCAGCAATCCCTGTGCAAGCTTGCCTGCCTTGCTGCAACACACATCCCATAAAATAGGACGGGAACATTTTTTATACGGTACATACTTTTCTGTCTTCCAGTCCTCATAAAAATGGACTGATCCATACTGTTGGAAATTGCATAAACCAAATTTCTTCTGCTTGCTAAAATCTCTGCACTGAAGGTGACCCTACCTTCCCCTTTTTCAGAAAACCATCAAAAGAAGATTAACATAGTGAGATTCCGTATCACCCAAAGTGATACAAAAACTAGGCAACAACTATTAGCTACTATCAGAATAAAACATGGCAAACTGATTTCCAATAGTCAAGTACAGCAAAGTTTAGTGGTATCAATCAGCAACTGAAACATTTTGGAAATACACAACGTTATTTACCCCCGCACAAAGAAACAACCAAGCCCTAGATTCTGGCACCCAGACTGACAACAGAGCTCTTATTTCCCCAGATGTGGAAGATCCACCCATTCATGGAACACAATTTTCCAGTGCTGTGGACTTTTCCCTGCCGCAGCACAGGAGTCAATGGATGTGTATAATTTTAAGGGAGAATAAGGCAGTATTTGCATTCACACTTTAAGGGAAAATACTTTATACAGACTTTGAACTCCTCAAATAAAAGCAATATAAAAACCCAGCACCCTCGCCAAAATAATAACAAAGAAAGCTGTAGAAAGTAAAAGGCTGTTCAATGCATGCTGGTATGTCCAAGAGAACCTTTCAACCTCCTGGTCTGACATTAATACAGACTTCTAATTTCTTTAGCGAGAAATGAAGAATATGCAGAGGTCTCAGTTTAGTCAAGACTATACTCAAAGCTGCTACAAAAAAAAAAAACAAAAACAAAAACAAAAAAACCACAACCAAAAAAAAAAAAAACCCCACACACATAATTATACAAGGATACACCTTTTCAAATTGAAATAACAGAAAAAATAGATTTAAGGCTGTGGTCTATGCTATTAGAGAATCATTTGTGAAAAAGATTTGCACAGTAAATTTTTGGGAAGGGGAATACAGTCCTGCCAAGCATGGAGAATATTTTAAAAGCACAGTCCTTTTCTAATAAAGTCCGTCAGCAAACAGAGGTCAAGGCCATTCATAAATTCTAAAAATAATATTTACCAGACCTTTATCTTTCTGGCAGGTATAATTCTGGTAAGTGACTATTCTAGATAATATTTAACATAAAAGTTTATTTACAAAAATACTTGCAATAGCCTGAAATCAGATTTTAACCAGAATCACTCATTCAAGCCAGTAAAGGTTACACGTAAAACAAGATCATGTTGTTGGGTTGCTTTACAGTTTTGGGTTAGGTGGGATGGGTTTTTGGAGGGGATTTTTCAAGTAGGGTCTAAGAAATAAATACTGACACATGTGAATGGCTCAGGAACAGATAGGTGTCAGTCATCCCCAAAACACTACCAATGTCTGATCAAAAAGTTGATGAAACACAATTATAGATAAACATATGCTATTCATATTAAAACATTTAACTTTCTGAGTAACAGCACACCAAAGTTTGTGAATTCTTCCCACACTGGATTACACCAGTGGAATTGCCAGGAAGAAATGACAGTAGCAGTATCAGCCCTCTGTTTCCACCACAACCACTGAGAAAAGCGAGTATCTGTGTGTACATACATGAGTTAATACGGAAATTAGAGGGAAAAGGCACATTTGCAGAACATGCTTTAGGTAAGAGCTAATGCAGTAGAAAGGTCATCCTCCTCAACTTTTACTGTTGTTTTAAGCAACCATGACATTTTCCTAGGCCATTTTGAAATTCACATAATTGGCACGATCATGGGGCTTAGGCTAGCACCCCAATTCAGATGAGCACTGACCACCTTAAAGGGAAATCTTATCTGAATTCTTAGTGTAGGTTTTCATCAAGGACATCACACAATTGCACATACCTTCTTTTCCAAGCCCACTTAACTATTATTTAGTTTAGAAACCAGTATGTCTTAGAAATACCATTCCTGGAGGAAGGAATCTATACACACAGACAGACAAGTATGATTCACCCTTTATTAAAAATTGCAAATGTAAAATCTTTCAAAAACAAAGACATGTTCTGCATGCATATTAGCAGAAGAAAAATATTTCAAAGGGAATAAGGGAATTTGGTTTTGCTTAAGAGGCTCTCATTCCCCAAACACCACAAGCTACAATGCTATAAAAAAGTTACTACCAACTAACTTAAAAAGAACCATAACTGTGTACATCTAATTAAAGGAGAAAAAGAGAAATGCTCTAGTTGGCAGTGGGTGATTGGCACAATCAACAAGGTAGCACGGCATTTTACATGTCTTAACTATGGTTATTAGACACCACCACCAAATGTAACTGATACAGAAAGGGGACACTGATATGAAAAAAAAAAATTACAGTAATATTCTAAAGATTCATTATCAATGTGAAAAGTCAAAGTCACCTTCTCTTGGCCACTCACTCCTTTTCACCATTTAAGCTGCAAGTCTGGAGCAGTTCAGAAAGGGTATGACATCAGGGTTCAGAAAATAATGCTGCTAAAACAAGATATATTCCATGCTGGTCATCTATTGGCTTTACAGAACTGTGTAGACTATTTTTTCCCTTCACCATATTCTTTGCTTGCAGCCATTTATATTGCATGCTAAGTACCCCTGAAAAAAAGACAAAGATTTAGAATACCAGAAACTCTAAAATATTGCAAACTTTGAAGGGTTAAACATGTGCTGTAGAAGTCTGCAAAATGTGTGATGCCTGATATGGTTGACACATCAGAAAAAAACCTGACTGGAAATAGCAAGGATCTGGTTTAGATGTAGAGGACAGAGGTGTGATGCTGCTGTTCTGATGACACGAAGGAAGAGGTATTCTGCAATCCCCATACCACATGGATATGGGGCAGCTGAAGCCAACCTTGCGATGTCGGCTCTGGCATGGTTTTAAACCATATGTGTTTTATTACAACACTTCAGAGCACCAACTAATTTGAGCATGATTTCCTCTCTTCCAGCTGCAAGACAGCATAGAAATGAAGAGAAAAATAAAGACCAGTCTGAAGTTCAATAGCAAGACTGAGCTTTTACATGTATGACATTCTATGTTCAGTCTTTATAACTTGTCTTATCAGCAGACAAATATCTCAGCATCTCCAGACTCAAATCTGCACTGGTAAAACGATCTCTACATGAATTTACCTTGAAAATTTTAAGGGCTTTCCACAGGTCCCTAGCTGCACCTGTTGGTACAGAGCCATCACCAAGCAAATTAAGAGTAACATTTAGTTAAATAATAGGGTTGAGTTAGGAGATTTGAAATGATGACACATGTCCTAATCTGGAGTACAGATCAGGATGTCTGATGTGTCGCAACCCTGCAGACCTCCATCACCTGAAGAGAATTCCACACGTAACAGCTCTGAGCACTAAACGTTTCAGAATTTCAATCCTGCAAAGTGGCAGCTACACTCACCTGCATATCCTACAGAGATACCAGCTTAGAGAACAAAGACAGGAAAATGCACCCACCCAATGTCATCATCAAGTCTGATTACATTTACTGATCTAGAGCTACCATGTACTAATGTCAAACCAGAAGACTCCTTTAAAAGCCTTATGAGAAACTGTCACTCCAAACATAACTATTGATGGCAAGCATGCTCCTACCTGCATTATTTCCCTGTTTATTGTGTCTGCCCCTGCAATGGATGAAAACCTTGACTCAGCGCAAGCATTCAGTCACACAGGAGCTCTCACAGCTGGCAGGAGCTACCTGCCCAAGCAACAGTGCTCAACCACAAAGGCAGTAAAATGCTGGGTCTTATATTCAAGCATTTCATCAATCTTCTGGTGAACTTTTCTCGCTACATGAATAATGCAATTTATGAAAATTTCATCAGGTAAAATAACTAGAAAACAGTAATTCCATCTTCCTTAATCGAAGAAAGTACATTTAAGCCAAGACTGGATGATAACAAATACCCAGCCATATGCAAAGTTCAGCATGATGATGGGATACATCCCTTTGAAGATGAGTATATTATAAAGTGCATTTTTTTTCAAGTCTGTATTGGAAATGGCAAAGAAAAAGTGAAGTATGGCCTACAAAATGATAGGGAGATTGTAGGAGTACTGGAGAGATCTGAGAATACAATGAAAACAGTTAAAGCCTTTTTTTTCTCCTTATGGGTAGATAGGCTGATTTCCCTCCTGAAAAGCACCATTATTTTAAGTATTATGTTTCTCACTGCAACACTATTTTCAGAAACCTGTAGTATCATACAAATATGGAAAACACCACGCATCCTCCTCACCCCACTCCAAGAATAAGGCAGATGCTTCATTCACCAAGGGCAGCTGCATAGCTCGTGATGAGCAAAAAAAAAAAATACTTGTGAAAGGTAAATGCCAATCTGTTTCTGGCTATTTGAGCTTTAGCACAAGCCTTTGGTGAGCCTGATGGATACATGGATACACTATGCAACCACTCTAACTCAGTCATGCTGTCAGAGGTGCTTCCCAACTTGTACTATTGACTCCGAAACTAGATGGTTTAGGAAAGTAGGCATCCCTCATGAGACACGTGGACACCTGCTTGAAGGAGGATGTGCTGCCACGGATCAGCCAAGAAACCCAAATTCAGATGACACTTGCTTATTCCTCTTCCACCAGAAGTGAGGAGATCAGTTTATCCATTTCTCCCTTTCAAATGCATCAAGTTTTAACAGCCCTCCTCCTTCTGGAGGCATTTTTCTATATATACAAACCAAATGTTCCTACAGTTAAAATACAGAAATAATATGTTGCCACAGGCTTGTAACATTTAGTTTTTTAAACTTAACCAGTTAAAGTCCAGTGCAAACACAGAATCATGCTTCTTCACAAAAACAGATTCCTGACATTATCGTTTTCTTATCCTCATCTCAACATTTCATCTGAGGTACAACACATTCAAGCACTAGCTAAGAAAGAATAACCATTATAGGACACAAGAGAGCAATTTTACTAAGCTCTCATTATGGGAAAAACAACATTTGTAGTAGTAAGAGCTCATAAACATACTAAAGCTATACCTTCAAACCTAATAACAACAGAATATAATATGTTCTTCTTAAATATTACAGCCAGCACTTCATTTTTATTAAAGGCAGAGTAAAATACAGCAAGACAGCAACAAATCTAATAATAACTGAAATTCAAACAAAGAATTATGCATCCGACTGAGAAATACCAACCTGGTCCTCATTTTAATTCATGTCTTGTTTGTTTAATGCAGAGCAAGTAAGAAAAAAGATGAGGAGACAAAAAAAAAAAAAAAGGTAGTAATTTGCCAGCTCACCTGGACACGTTTTCTGGAATGTACTCTAGAACTGGATACCCATCGCTTCTTCTGGATGCCAACTCTGAATGCGACTTCCAGGTCTCCACGAGCGTGCTTACAGCAGGGAAGGAGCTCAGGTGCTGAAACGTCTGCTCTCGAGCAACCGGCCGTGACAAGGATATCGTGCCCTGGGCACCGATCCTGTAGTGAAATGACTGTCCACCTGAATTTACACCCACAATGGCAGAGGATGGTATACTGTTTTCTTGATAATAGCTGCCATCATCAGGCTCCTGTTTAATCCCCACGCGTAGGCCTGGATTTGGAAAACGGCTACCTTCACAATTTCCATCAAACGAAGAAACAGGTGGTCCTAAAATCCCAGAAAGAGAGTAATAGTCTTTGTCGTCCATAAAAGAAAAATATGAGCCATCTGTAAATGGGAAAGGATTTACTGTTTGATTCCCTTTAAAGGATGCACCAGAACAAGGATGTTTGGCTGACTCTTGCTTCACTGGTACTGAAAAGGGGGAATCGGAGTTTATTTTGCTGCTGCTGTCACCAATGCAGGCACTACCAAAGGACCCGTCTGGCTCGGGCTTTATGAACTGAACAAGGTTCATCTGGCTGTTGTTGGAGATGGCGTTCTCCATTTCCTCCATCTTAGGAAACGTGAGTTCTTGAGCACCCTTGTCTTTTGTTTCTGGACTAGGAACAGTATCTTGGCTTCTGCTAGGTCCCGCTGGCGTGCCGGAAGGTGGGAACCCTATGGAGTTGTTTATGGGGCTACAGATGGATGATCCCACAGTGCTAACCGCTGGACTAGAACGAGTGGACCTATTATTGGCATTGGAAGGGCTGGCAATGGAGCTCCTGGAGTTCAGATTTGCAGGGCTGGACACAGAAGATCGCATAGTGATATTATTGGGACTCGAGACAGGAGATTTCACACTGCAGTGACTGGGAGGACTGGAAATCGGCGACTTCATGCTACTGATAGGGCTGGAAAGCGGAGAGCCGACATTGCTAACATGCGCAGGGCTGTGCAACATGGAGCCCCGGTTCTCAACGTTCGGCGAGCGCGACAGAGGGGTCCCCTGCCCGATGGGGCTGTGCATGGCAAAGTTCCCAAAGCTAGCAGTAGTTGAGGACACGGAGTTAACTCCAGCAGGACTACATACTGAGGAGGCCATGTTCTGAGGGCTGCAGCCTGAGGGGTTTTTCTCTTGACACATGATAGGGCTTTTGACAATTGTGTGCATGGCACCACCATTCACAGTGCTCCCAGAGTCCGACATCAAAGACCTCAAGGGCCTGCTGGCGCTGTGGAGGGGAGAGGAGCAATGGCCATTCTCCTTGTAGAGTTTCACCAGCTGCTCCACACTCTGGTAGATCTTTCCTGGGCTCCCCTGGTTTTGCTGATCGTAGTGGTAATCGGCGTCTCGTATCGAATCCATGTATAAACCCATGGATTCAGCCACCGTTGCTGACAGCTCCTTGGACTCCGTTTCGGTTTTGATGTCAGAGGGCAGAAGACCAGGCTGGCTGTTGTCTTGCTGCAGGCAGGAGAGTAGCTCAGGTTTTTCCTTGCTGTTTCCTTGAGTGTTGCTGTTTGCAAAAGTGCCGCCAGTGCAGCCTACATTTACAATCTCCATGTAGTTACTGTCATCAGTCTGCTCTCCAGCACCTATGGAAGAATACTCCACAGACTGAGAAACTTGACCCCACCGTCTCTCCATATCTAAGCCTTCTGGGTAGCTGCGGTATCCTTTTGTCTCCATACCTAGCAAAGACATACAAAAAAAGTAAAATTAATGACAGGACAGTGTGACTTCCTAAGGAAATTTCCTAATTTCCTAAGGAAACAAGGCGTATCCGCTCTCTGTCTATCCTCCTCTCTCTCTCTGTCTGCCAGTCCCATTTCCCTGCCCCATCCATCATCTCTCAACCATTTGTCCAATTTCAATCAAACCCAGGGAAAAGGTCTCATGGATATGACAGCACTATGGGTTCAGGGAGAAAACAGCTCAGCAGTCAGGAAACACCCGAATTATTGCTCCCAGCACTGCCCCAAAAGAAACTGCTTGGCAATATCAGCACAATCACCCACCCTCACTGTCCACAGCCCCATGGCCAGTGCCAGCTACACCAGGGGCTGTCCCTCACCCAGGGACCTGAAAGGAAAAAAGGAAAGGGGGAGTAAGGAAGGAAAGGATTCAGAGAGGTCCTGAAAGGACATGCTGGTGGTAGGCAGGATGCAAACGCTCTGGAAATTGCTCATTACAGTCTGCCCCTCCAAGGACCTTCCACTGCCACACTACAGAGACAACAAAGCAAGGGAGGCTGCTGTTTTACAGGGGTTTCTCTTCATCATCCTCACCATCCAGCATAACACAGGGTGCTTTAGAAGGAACTAACAGTTCTGAGGGGCTGGGAGCTGACCTGCCCCTTCCCAGCTATGCAAACTTCTTGTACAACTACCCAAAGAGACACGAAGGCATGGGGAGAGAAGTAGGACAGAAGCTCAATAGGAAACATTTCTGCCACAGAGGAAGGGGATCAGACTAGGTGGGAATGCATGGCTATTAAATGGATCCATAACTCTGCCAATTCTGCAAACCTCCATGGCAGCCAGCGAGAGGAATTCATAAAGAAAAGTTAACCTGGTTCTAAAATGGACCCTAAAAATCCCCTCCCATCCCACATGTCACTCTCTCGAGGTAGGGAGAAAAACCTAGTCTCCAATAATCTGAAACCCACATATAACAACAATTTCTAATTTTTTAAGGATTTGGCTCATGGTATCATTAGAACTGCAGAAACTCAAGTGCCAACAGTTACAATATTAATGTTATGCAAGTATTTTTTCGTTTCAGAATGTATTCATTTTCCAATATTTAATTTAGTGTTTAACTCCTTTACTTAACACTACTTAACTATGCTATTTTAAGCAAAATTATAAAAATAAAACAAAAAGCCTTAAAATGAATTACTTGAATACTTCTTTGCCTCTACTTAGTTGGAACTATAGCCCTAAGCCTACATTCTCCTCAAGCACAAATTTTATTAGAACCGAGAATTATGTGTCTCACATCATCATGTATATCAAATCACATTCCTATAGTCTAAAATTTTCAGACAGAAGTGCCTAATTCCACACAAAGTCACTCCCAGATAATCACCTACCCCTGATTTAAGTGCTGAGCAAGACTAATTCCTAGAGAAATCAATTGCAGCTGTGAGTGACCTGCATTTCTGAAAACCAGGAAACTTAGTTAAGGCTTAACATTAGGATGTAAGTTAATTTTAACTCTCTGAAACACCAGTAGAACCACTGCATACCAGGAAATTTCTGTTACAGGCCTAACACCAGTGTTTGAGCTTTGTAGCAACTTCTCCCATAGCACTAAAATTCAAACTTCAGATATAATCAATAGGTGAGAATACTCTAAAACTTCAGTGAATAAAAATCTGGGTCAGAAAAAGGAAAAGAAATTAGAAAATGCCTTGATCCTGCACTTGCAAAGGCTCATAAAAATATCCTAAAGGATCAAAAAGGAGCAAAGATTATCTGTGGCTTCGAACAAGTTCAGTTTAAAACAACAGATATAAATTAGGGTGAATGCAGCAGCAAACAGATTTTTTGGAAGTGCTGGTTTCTGTCACCTCCAAGTGCCTCAGTGGATACCAGAACCAAATTAATCATCTCGGGGGATACTGGTAGCATTAAGATTTGGTTTTGTTCTTTTAGGCAGAACTTATTACAACTTGACTAGCATGTTTATCAACAGAATCCACACTTCACCTACTGCACACACATGGCTTTTTACTAACTTTCACTAAACAAATCTGACTGTGGGCTAAAACATCCACGGACATCCACAACTAAAGCTCAGCAGTGTTACATATCAGAACCAAGATCATCTCTATCTAATACTTTACAAAGCAAGATAAACTGTGAGCACAGCAGCTTCTCCAGACTCTTTCCCCGGAGAACTACTAAGACACTGCGAGATGTGTATTTCACCCCAAACATATCAACAAACATAGCCCTCCGCAGCACAAGTCTCCGATCAACCAGGCATGAAACCAGTCTCGCAGCAACAGCCACATAAAAAAAATCAAATGGTACCTGGTATCCCTGCAACCAAAAGGTCACCTAGACACAGGAAAATCTGAAGTAAACCCAGGTTCATAAAAAAAATAAACTGGTGGCTCAAGCGGCCACCCCCTTCTTATTTCCTGGTGTTTGTAAACGAAATTTTCTTAAAGTTTCACTGTCTGCCAGCCACCCCGCTGACACAAGACTGCCCAGGGGACCAGAGTTTCATGGCTGGGCTGGGGTTTTCCCCCCTTTCTCCCCGGCACCGCCGCTGCCCCGGCTCGGCCGCCCACGGACCCGAGTGGAGCCGGGCGCAGGTCTCCCCCCGTCCCCGCGTGTTAACACCCACGCAGGCAGCGCGCACACTTATTTCCCTATTTACCCTACGCTGTGAGGAGCATCGCCGCAGCTCCCAGGGAGCAGCCACCGCTCTGCACCCCTGCCCCCACCACCCCCGCGCCTGTCTGCTTTCCCGCAGGTGCAGTCCGGGTTGTCACGCGTGCGGGAGCCCAGCAGCGCCCGGGAGCTCGCTCCCTCCCGTCCACGAGTCCGCAGGGTAGGGGGGACCC
>VZTJ01002097.1:313489-348109 GCA_013397795.1 Orthonyx spaldingii | reverse complement strand
CCGCCGGAGGAAGGGAAGGAGGGCGGGCGGCGGGGGAGGAGGAGTGTCTCCCCGTGCCCTTCCCCAGGCGGAGCGTCTCTCCCGGCCCTGGCGGCGGCGGCGGCGGAACACCCCTCCCCTCCTCGCTCCGACCGCCCCGCTCGGCCCCCGAGCGGGCTGCGGGGAGCGGATCGCCCCTGAACGGGATTGCGGAAGGAGGCTGCGCCCCACCACCGGGCCTGCGCCTTCCATCCCCCTCCCGGCCCCGCCGCTGCCAGGCGGGGGGAGCCGGTCCCCGCTGCCCCCCGGCGTGCCCTTGGGACCCGGGGTACGGGCGGGAGCGTCCGCGCCGCACTCGCGGGGCTGCGGTGGGGCAAACCTGCCCCGATTCCAGATATTAACAGGAAAATCGGTGCTAACAGCGATGCTGGTTTTAAATTAATATTTCACTGGTGGCTAAGGTCTTTTAGAACTGATTATGTTTGAGTTCAGAGCATTAAATGTCTCTTCACTTAAACATCTTACGGAAAAAATTAAGCACTGGAGGAAGGAAAAACTTGGCCCTATTTTAATAGCCTCGATGCAAGGCTTTAAACGTGGAAAAGGGCTGCTCGCCGGGAATTTTACCTGTGCTGAAGTCTGTAGGATTGGGGCCTTGGAAAAGGCGATATTTTATCAGCTGTTGTTTACATCCGTCAAAGTTTGTGGGTAACCTGATAAATGTTAAACAAAGAAGCAGAAAGTGCTGGTGAGGCCAGACTCGGAGATAACAGCACATTCAATAGCTTAATTTCACAATTAGTTTACTGTATTATTGGAAGCAAATCATATTTCACTGTGCCTACACTAGTGCTCTATTTTTAGCCATAATGTAGCTAAAAAGGAGGAACCTACTGAGATGTATTAAAACATCGAATGTGAACAATTCTGTTCTCTCTCTTTTTATTCATTTCGTGTCATACATCTGGTTTGGAATACAGCTCATTTATTAATCGAACAGTACTACTGCGGATGGGCTGAAGGCTGCAATTCTGAAGCACAGGAAAGTTCCACGCAGAGTTGCATGGAACCCAGCAAATTACAGCCATGCAAAAAGCACCCAAGCACATTGTCTGCTCTCCTAATAACTGGCATAGCCAGATCAACTATTTTTTATTAATTTATAATTACAGTGTGTTTGGCTCTTTGGTGGCACTTTTTTTGTTTTGCTCTTCCTGATTTATTTTTTTTTTTCACAGTAAAGTTGTAAATGAAAAAGGAATCTAAAATGCTTGGATCTAGCCTCGGTCTTTGTGTTGCATCACCTTTTTTATTGCATTTTTAAGAACAAAAAGGAGATAGAAATTAAAATTGAGGGAATATGCCAATCTACTGCCTTAGTACCAAATATTGGATCTCCTCCCTTTCCCCTGTGATACAGAGATGACTGCTGGAAGAATAAAGCACCTTTCACGGTACATGCAAGATTCTCACAGATTTTCCACAAATTCAGTAGAAACCTCATTTGTTTTCTGCTTGTGGTTCACAGGAGCACTTAGCTTTTTAGTGGTTGACACTATATCTATTTTTAGCAGCATTTTAACAGCTGTCACTAACAAATATGATCCCATCTTGAATAAGGAGGAGAGTTTATCTGTTTTATTTTAAAAAATCAAACTACATAATTGTCAGATTATAAAATGCAATTTGGATCTTTATCTGTGAAGAGAAAAGGCTATCTTTTCTCATTATGCCAATTCCATGTAAAAAAGGGGGCGATCTGTAGTGGGCTTGATAAAGTAGTGCAAGGGCTTTGCAAGGTTTGGAAATAATGTTATTCAGAGGCATACAAATGCATATATAGCACATTTCAGATTTGGTTAAAAGTGGTCCTGTTTTACTGCCTTCTGCAGCTGTGTTGCGATGGGGGAAGCCGCAAAGAGTCGAGTCATAGTTTTCCAAGTAGGTCAAGAGGAGCAGCGCGGACGCCTCCAATGAGCAATTCTTTTCCCTCATATTAGATTTTATAAGAGGTTAACTCATGTCAGACACATGACATTGAAAGCAGCAGACAGACAAGTGTAAGGCACTCAGTAGCAGATGTCCTCTCTTCCTAAAGATAGGGGCAAATTTGCTGTGGATAGTGCATTGCAAAACAAGATAACACTGAAACTTGGCAAGTGTCAAATTGTACCTCCTCCCATGCTTGCAAAAGTGAGGGAATTGGTATTAGGGGCTGCAGGAGCAGCGATGTAGTGTAAAAGCAGCCTACTGTACTGTCTTACTTAGAGGTCATGTGCCCTATTTTGAGAACTGAACCAAAGCGGATGAAGTTTTGAGTCGGTTCCAACTAAGGCAGCTGGGCATTTCCCACTTCACTCCAGCTCCAGCCCAGGAATGCATGAGATCACATGGTCACACGTATTATTCCTTTACCCGACATTACTCACTGTAGATTTAATTTTTGTGCCGTGTGGCTCACATGGGTTTGATTATTTGAGATTTTCAGCTGGTCAGAAGTAGTTGTGTTTTGGGAAGACACTGGAAAAACATTGGGGATGACAGGTGAGAGTTTACTTTCCCTGACCAAAAGGCGTGAGTCTTCCAAGAGAAGAGTTCACAGCCTTCTCTGACTTGCCAGTGAATTGTGTTAATGCTAATTTCCCAAGCCATGCTGAAAGTCTTTAGAATTCTTTACAAGCCTAAATGTAAGTAAGCATGTTTTCTGTATGGTATGCTTATGTTCTCTGAGATATCAATATTTTATCTATTTTGTCTAATTTTGAACAATTTTTTTTCTAATTATAGATAAATCTTTTAGCTGAGGAACAGAACATGTTCCCTTTTAACCTGTATTCTTTTTTTTTTTTCTTTTTTTTTTTAAATGCTCTTTAATGGCCCCGTTGTAACTGTGGTTGAACCACAGCTAAGTATAGTACAATTGCATTTCTAATGCACATTGGCATTAGCAACCATTTGCTTGTGTAAAGGGCCAAGACACGCATTTAAAAACACCTATTTCCAATACATTTCAAATCACAGTTTTTATTGACTATTAGCACCAATAGTTTCATCTGCTTCAGAATAAAAACATCTCACAAGGAATTGCTTGTTGTGGATAATAGGTCTTGTAGACAGTAGCAGGACAAAACAAAGCATAAGGAATAACACATGGGCACTACTTTGTGTTTTCTGTAGCTTTAATATTGCCACATATGTTTCCATTGTTTATAGTCAGCTTCTTTCTTGTTTACTACTTGCACCATTACTTGTAAGAAAATGCAATTTGTAAAAAAATTGTCATTGCCACAGAGAGCAGCCTTATCTCAATATTAATGAATTCCTAAGCAATAAAAGGTAGTGGCAGCTAATTGTATCTTAGTATTTATCTACTACCTACTGGCATTTTTACAGTATCAAATGGTAACTCATGCCGTAATCTGATAAAAATTTTGTAGTAACCATATTAGTACTGCACCTATGCCAAAAACCCAGACACAGCGTTTAACAGCAGTAAAAAGAGCAAATAACACCCTCCAGCACTTAATAAACATACCACATGCAAATTGGAGGAAATTATTTAATCAGTCTATAGGCTAGTTAATTTTGATGATTATTCACAGTTCTAGTAGCAATACTTTAAGTGTGGAATAAGTTAGTACCAAAATTGTCATGACACCAAGGTCATAAGCAGAATTTGAAACTTGCTGCATAGAGGAAATTATCTTCCTGACTGAATGAAGGTGCAGCTTTAAAGCTCCTCCAGCAAAAGGAGAATTCTTATATAATTTTCCAGATTCTTCTATAATCCTGAAATTGCCTGCTCTCACATATTATGCAATGAGAGATGGTTTGGTATTAACCTGCATGATCATATTCATATTGAAACTTGAAAGACCTTTGTTTTCTAAATTTTTATAAATCTATATTTCCTGGAGAGGAGGGATTTCGGCTGGACTCTCCCCAAAGCATACAGTGAAGAAGAGACTGAGAAGAGCAATGCTGTGAAGCTACAAGAATTAGCAAGAAGCATGTGCAAGACAGAAAAGAAAAATAAAAATTTATTGATTTTGGTGGAAGTTGCACTGCTTTCCTAAATCAATGTATTTTGTTGGTGTTGTTCACATATTAAATGCTTGCTTCCTATGTAGGCTATGATCCAGCTCAGGGAGCTCATTCAATGTGTCCCCTGGGCCCACACTGGGCAGCTGATCTTGCATAACATGGAGAGTTGACTTTCAGATGCATGTTGATATACACAGATGTGGTTAAGAAAGGAACATATTTCTCACAAGGAAGCATAAGTCAGTATTCTGAGAACATGTCCTGGCTTTGGAGATCAAGGTCACACCAGAATTCATGTGGCCTAGACTAAATGTCTGGTTAAAAAAATCATGCATTCCAGCATTTTCCCAGTGTACTCATCAGTACTTGGCCCACAGGCCAGGAGTGACAAAAATGTTGACACATTGGAATCTTTTGTCCCTAATGACCCCAAACACATGCAAATACACAGAGTGATTCACAGGTGAGAGTAGATATCCTCACCAACCCTGTTGCCTGGCCCTGGTTCATTCTCTTCGCATTTAAGTGAGAGTCTTTCAGCTTGGTTTCCACAAAGGGTGCTGTCTCTATCAGTGGTTGTGCAATCCTGGCACCTGCAGCATCCAGGTACCACACAGACCCGTCTCTCCTGAGCTCTGGAAAGAAGAGCAGCATTATCACCATTTTATAAGCAGGGAGTGGAGGAACAAAGAGATTGCAGGATTTATCTCAGGCCACTAAGAAGGTTACAAAGTACAAAGCTCGGTACTTCCCAAACCACAGATCACTGCCTTCCATTGCAGGACTAGGTTTCCTTTTCAGCCATGGCCTTCCCAAGAATGCTGCCTGAGCATGAGTGATGTAGTTAAAACACTTTTGATTGTTGTCTGGGGAAGGAAAACGCACCATACTCTGTTTGAATGGATTCAGTATTGAAATGAATTTAGAAACCCCACATTGTTAGGGTTGTTTCCATATGGATTAGCAGCAGCCACTAAAGATTGACATTACCTTCCTTGCCTGCTTGAACCTAGTCAGAAGAGTCACATTCCATGAATGTGCAAGAATTTCTGGCATGAATTCTTGTACATGCACATTTGCATTTTGGCTTCTGTGCATGCTGTTCATGCACTCACCACTTTGAACTCTGCTTTTCATGAGTAATTCTGACCAAAAAAAAATCATTCCTTCATATATACACATAAAGCAAGCACATAAGAGGTGAAATGAAAGCAATTTAATAAGTTTTTAATTTATTTATTCATTTTGCATTCCTTTCTTAGCCCTGGCTAGACAGTCATGGAGTAGAAGTTATGTACCCGCTCAAGATTTCTAAAGGAAGATCAGCCAGTACTCAAAGGAAATCTTATTTTAGAGTCAAAGTTGGTCCAGGGCAGGACTCATAGAGGCTTTAGCAAACAAGAATTTCTCCTGGCATGGTTCATTTATATCCTCTATGCATGACTTAAAATTGAAAACATGAGCCTATCAGAAATCTTTTGTGTTCGACAGCTGCATGGAAGACATGACTACTTCCAAATCTAAGAGCAGGTACTGATCCTTTTAACCTGGTTACGTTAGTCCTGCTCTAGGCAGAAGACACCTGTCACTGTGATGCTAGTCCTGCAGGACTTTTCAAGTCCTAACTATTACTCTTTTCTGTAAGAGGAATGCAAAAGAGTACTGGAAGGAAGCACAGGACAGGTAAGGAACTAAGGGTGCTGAGCTATATTTGCATTATTTATACTACTTTTATATAACCACAACAATAGTGATTGTAACATGATTTACACTGTCAGAGGGGAAAGAATTAGACCTTCTTTTACTGGGAATCATTAAAAAAATGCATACATAAAGTAGGCAGCACACTCTGCCTGCACATTTTTATTTCATAGCTTGTAGTGAAGGGTGTCTAAGCAAGAGCTTCCTTGTAAATCCATTGCAGAGAGCAAATGAATCCCAGGGACTGTCGCTCCTTGTTGATCGTCAGTGGGCGTAGATGCAGTAGACGTAAAGGTCTATGACTCACTGAGCTAGCTAAGGTGAAACCAGATGAGAGGAGATAATTGCACCATTATGAAAAGAATTATCACAGTTTGATTACAGAAAAAAAATATCTTCTAATGGTGCCGTAACTCTTGGGAACTAAAATATGAGATGGTACCGAAAGTGAGGAGTTCATGTCAAGGAATAGGAAAATGTCCCTTTTAATTGATCCATTTTAATCAGACATGCCAAAGAGATGATTTCAAGTATTGAAGGTATAATTGGTCAAAACAGCCTCAGGTACTTCCCCATGCCAGTTCTGATTACAATAAAAAAGAAGACTAATCAAGGAGACAAATTGACAAAGGCAAGAAATTTATTAATCCAGAGATTACTGGAATACTTCATGAAAGAGATGATGCAATCTCCTGCCTTATGCATGAAAATAGATGCTGAATTAAAAAATTCCCCATCTGGTTTGATAATCTGTAAATTGAAGACTGGAAGGGAGGGGCTACAGGTAATCCAGACTCATATGAGAAATTCTAAGATTTAGGGCGATACAAAGAATGCATTTCCTTTAGACAGACAGTGAAGGGTTATTTGGTGTCACATAGCCCAGAAAGCATGTATATAAAATGCAGAAAGTATTTGGGCAGTTAAGAACAAAAAGGAAATGTGGTGTAAATTAATGGGCATCTATGACCTTTAGAGAGTACATGAAACACTTGGCAGGATGGTTTTCATACTAGTAATGACATGATAAGCTGACTATGATTTAAGCTGCAAGGGCAGAATGAAGAAGACAATAAACATTTGAAGCACACTAACAAAAGCCTGTATTTTCACTTTCCATTTGGGTCTGTGTAGAGATTTTAGTAGTGGTATATACTAAGGTGAGTAGCAATACTTGGGGAGGTACCAAAGTTTGAAGCACCCCTTTGATAATTTCCTACTCGCTTGGTCTGAGTCCACAACTTTAGGCGTGCAGATTGGTCGGAAGAAACTGGCAGCAGTTTATGAGTATCACCTTAGGGGTTGTTACAGAGGGGCAGCTTTCACAACTGCTATCCCAAAAGTTTATTTCCCTGAAGGAGGTTCAGAATCGGCAAAGACATATTACTTCTCAGGTGGGAAGATAACTTTATATGGCTCATGTGAAGTGAGAAAGGTGTTGCTTATAAGGTGCCTCCACAGCCAACATTTGCGTATACTATGTCCAAAACTATGTCCCAGTGGCCTTGGTAAAGAATAAGACATGAGACTCCACACTTGTTATGAATCAGTAGGGAGAGCAGTTCAAAGAAACCTCATTTGAAGGTGACAGATGAGAGTCCATCAAAATCAGTCCATCCTCCTTTCCCTCTGCTTCCCCAGCACCTCTGTAATAGCTGCAAGGAAGAGGGAGACTCAGACTTGCATGTTACAAATCTCATCCAAAGCACATCTGTAAATGACAGCCTTTCCCTTCAAGTGTGTTCAATGCTTATTCCTTGTTCAGTGCAGCGGTAGCCACATAATGATGTTAGTTCAGGGCTTGCTAGAACATAATATTAAATATGATCCCAGATATTGATGGGCATCCTCACTATTTTTACTTGTTGGATTTAAAGTTAATATTCTGACATAGCTCTGGTTCAGGCAAATGGATATCTTTCTTTTTATTATTTTCTTTTTAATGGGTTTTCCATAAGAAAAAAAAGGTGATTTTTCCCAAAGCTAATGGTCACAGATGGAAATGAACACTGTTCAAAATGCTGCTCACCACAGGAAAAGCAATGATAAGGCATTGATAAAGGCAATCACATGCATCACAGAAGTTACTGTCAGGCAACAACACATCCTCACAGAGCAAGGAAGTTTGTGCATTGATCCCGTTAGGGGCCTTCTGCTTTCAGGACAGTGCCACATCTGGAAACAAGAAGCTGCACAAAGTAGGATGATGAAAAAACAAAGGGGCATTTTGAGATTGTGAGCAGACTGATGGGGTTTCACTTAGGCTGGAAGCTATAAGGTAAATGCCATTGCTCTGGTGGGGTAGGTTTTGGGGTGCATTATGGGGACAGGCAGTGACCAGACAAATAGGTAGCCCAGAGGATTAGTGGACACTGCTTCTCTGGATTTTCCTCTTAATATCAGCGTAAGTCCATTTGCATTCACTTTGGGCATTCGTTTCTGAGCAGCCTATGGACATTTGTATTGTTGATCCTCAGCTCTAATTTGGGAATGATGTATTTCAGGGTGTCTCACTCTCACCCTCAGTAGTGTGACTGATAAGTTCTGTCAGCTGAAGTGGTCCAGTCAAAAGCCATAGCCCTAGGAAGGGGTCTACAGTGGTTTTAGCCCTTCCCCAAGTACCATGGGTTAAGAGCTTCTCTGGCATGGCATGAAGTGGTTTCAGTCAGCTCTTCAGCTGCTGGTGGCTCTGGGTGTTTTGTTGCAGGTTGTCAGGATTTCCTGAGCGATGCAGGGGATTTCTGCTTAGGAGAATGTTTGACTGATGATGTGTTTGCAACTTCTTTGGGAATGTCCCCTCATATGAGAGTCTCAGGCCCAAGAGGCTGCAGATCTTACCCTGGCTCAGTGCTTGGCAGGTTTTCTCTGTGGTTTTCTGCCTCGTCTTTAATAATACAGTCAAGTGAAACAGCCGTGTGCAAATATGTATATAAATATATAAATATATATGTACTTTATGCACATCTGGACTGTAGCCACTCTAAAAGCAAGTAAAACAAGTTAGAGTACATACATTACAGAAATGCATATCAGTTTATTTTACAGGCTATATTAACTCATGAGGAGCCACACTTTGGTTCTTACCTGGTTTCTGGTGGAAGATTAACTGTCTCTACATTGCTCTTTTACATGCAACGTGCATATGCAAAGTTTGTTATCTTTGTTATAAGGATATTCTGTTAAGAACAAGAAGAGAAAAAAAAAGTTGGAAAGACTGCTGTCATTGACAATGTAGGCAGGGAAATGGTTTTAAACCAGCAATTAACACAGATGGAATAGCTGACCTGAGGCTGGGTAATGCACACTGTTTCTGAAATAAAGCCCAAAGTTCCCCAGAAGAAGCCAAAGAACTATACAGAAATCACCTGGGTTTTCCCACAGCTCAAAGTACTGAAGCTGAGATAGTGATAAATAATGACTTGTTAAGAGTTTCAGATTGCAAGAAAGAAAAACCTCACAAAATCCAGACCCCAAGATCCTTTGGACATAGACAGAAGGACTTGGACTCTAATTTTTCCATCAGTTACGTGTCTGATCAGTAGGCACACAACCACACATGCATAGCTAAGCAGAAGATACACATGCAGATGTGTCTAGGTGCCTACTTTACTGAATTCATTATATATCTGTGTAATACCATGCAGACGTGCAACAAAATATGTGGAGATAAATGTGGGGACAGAAAATCCGATGTAGAGTACATGCTCTAGATAAACAAAATTTTTTGCTTTGGGTTCAGTATTCTAACAGGCATGGTAGTGCTTTGGCATGTCATAGCATGGATTAGCAATAGAAAAAATAGTTATTTTTTAAATTATGAGAACTTTGATTTTCTGCTGTTGATTTTAGCCTTTATTTTTCTGCACATCATTCTACGTTTGCTAAAAGTTTAGTATATCCGTAAAAATACAATGCTAAGTACTAATTTTTAATACTTTGAACATTACATTTTGTCAATGTTCCCTCTTTAGAAGAAGTCTTTGTTTCTTTGAGAAGCAGTTTCAATAGCATGTGGCAGATTATTTTAATAAAACAAAGTGAGATCAATATCATGGAAGCAGGATTAAATATCTTTAGGAAGACTCTCTCATCCCAACCCTTTGTATGTGGCTTCATATTCTGAAGTGGAGAGATAAATAAAGGAGAATCACAGAATATGATTCCCCTATTCACTTGTATTCAGGAAGGTTTAGATTGCTTGAAATATGTATCATGAAGCTGGGTTTTTCATAAAATAAAGTAGAAGAGATTATTCAGTGAGCCCAAGAAAGCAGTCCTTCTGAAGGAGACAACCAAGATGCTGCAGGTGACGTAAACAGATTATATTTCTTGGAGATAAAAGTGAGGTTTCTGACATTTGAGAGACTCTATTAAAAAATGCACTGTGCTCACTGTCATCTGTGGACAGTATTGATTGCTGAGCTGTTTACTTGTAAAAGGAATTCTTTCTGGTCAAGGGATGCAGTTTTAGGAAAGGAATGACCTCTGCAGGACGAGGGGTGTACAATTATAAATCATACCAAATGCGATTGAAATTCTCCCACTGGCAAGTAAGAGAATCAAATTAAAGCAAATATTGTATTAAAAGAGTTTCAGTGGATGCCTTGGAGAGCTCTGATTTTCATGTAAATGCTCATTTAGATTGAAGTTTACTGCCTCCTCAGAATAATGGCAAAGAAAAGAAAAGCATATTTAATTGGAAAGGAAGGGAATGCCAAGGAAACAGATGAATTGCAACTCACTTTCTAGATTTTTTTTCCTGCAGATCTAGTGGCTATGATAGCTCACTGTCTTAAATTGTTCAAAGGAAAACAGTAATTGAACTTCAATCCATATAATTCAGGAAATATTGTCTTTTTTTTTTTTTTTTTTAAAATCTTTTTCACATCTTCTATATTATTGCAGCTTTAGCTAATTTTCCTGTCAGGTCCTTTTGCATGTCCTTGTGGGAATTGCCTAGTGATTGACAGCTTTGATCTGGAAATTGTTGCAGCTAAACTGCTACAATTCATATGGAGAGACCTGCCAAATAATTTGACAGATAGATGCCAAAAAATGACGTATGAGGATCTGTCAGACAAAGTTTTTTAGAGTAACCATCTTTTGAGTATTTGTTCTGGTGGACTACAAAGAGCTGGGAGCACTCCTGTTCTGCAGAGGCAAAGTGCTGGGATGGGCTATGGCTGCTGTAAGCAAATCCCTATAAAATCATCATCAGAAATCAGAAATGCAGGATTTTCAGTGATGACACCAGCTCACAGACAAACAATTTTGTGCCTGAAAGAGTGTGAAGTTGATGTAAAAATATTTTCTGAAATAAGATTTTAAATAAAAAACCCAGGAGTAAATAAGGTCATTTTATCTGAGCACTGCATGAATCTAAGAGAAATCAAGCATACTGTACTTTCTCTTCCTTGCTTCCTTCCTTCCTTGTTTCCTTCCTTCCTTCCTTCCTTGTTTCCTTCCTTCCTTCCTTCCTTCCTTGTTTCCTTCCTTCCTTCCTTCCTTCCTTCCTTCCTTCCTTCCTTCCTTCCTGCCTTCTTTTTGGCATTTGCACATGAAAAAATACCCCAAAAGTTATAGAGATTTGGCCTAACTGTAGGAATCAACACAAGTATAAATGTCATGGTAGGCTATCAAACAACTGAGGCAACACATGTTCAAACCTAACTGAGTAAACATATTTTATCTGCATTCAAGCTAATGCCTTGAAACTGGAGTTAACCTCGCAGTGCTAAACTCACGGCCCGTGCAAGGCCGTTTACCTAATGCAACAAATTGAAATGTCGACTGTGTAGCCTGAACTATTCCATTCCTAAACCTTTTGTTGCATTTGTCTGTGTATGTGGAGGTTTAACGCAGCGGGGTATTGAAATCTCATCAAGTTCAACAGAGTAAACCTTTGAAAGAGCTTTTCATCATTAAACGTTTCCATACTCTATCGTGTGCAAAGTAACGTGATTGTACTTTGAGGAGGATTTAAGCAGGAGAAAGTGTCCTGGTGCCTGAAGCTGGCAATGTGCTAATTAGAATGCATAAAAGAAAATTTAAGGGAGTAGGTTTTAGGAGGGAGGGAAGGAAGGAGGCCATCCCTTGCAGAAAGACGTGACACTCTGGCCACTGAGCCCAATCACTGGGGAGCAGGAATGCATAAACAGGAAGAGGTAGGAAAGAAGAAGTCCTTTAATTGTGGGCTGGAGAAGAAAAATGTCTCCCAGGAGGTTTATTGTGGATGACTTGTGGGAGCAGGGAAGATGTCACTTAAAGCTCTCTTGATTGTGCCTGTCCTGGAGTAACTTAGAGCCACCAGTCAAACCGGAGGGTGAGATGTTGTAACAGCAGGGGAAACTAAGCATATTCATCAGCATTTTAATAATATTTCCTGCTGTGATATCCTCTCATAACTTTTTCAATTGTCCTCCAATCTTGACAAATTCTTTCTTCTAAACCAGCCCACAATAGATTTTTCTAGGGTGCCCAACTGAAAGTGGAGGTGTACTAGAAAGTCTGGTGCACAGGGAGCCTCAGCTGAGCTGTGGGAGCTCGTCCTTGTTTGTCTCTGCCAGAGTCCCATTAGGACTTTGTGTAGTTGCTTAAACTAATTTTTTCACAGGTTATCCTTAATTTAGTCTTTTACAGACACTTGGCCATGGCTCCTGGTTTTCAGACACATGAGCAGCTACATCTGTAATGAACTCTGAATGCCTGAAACATTATGTAGTGGTAAATGCTCTGAGAAAAACAAATAATGACTCAGAACAGACACCAAGAATAGTAGAAACTTTGGAACTACTCCCCAAATTCTAGAATTTTTTTAAAATGTTGTTAATAGCATCACCTCAGTTCCCAGCATGCTGTGAAAATGAAATCATTGAAGTTTGTAAAGCACTCAGACCTTGTAGTGATGAGCACCACGAGCAACTTACTCCGCCTGCCTTGTCTTTTCTACCTCGTTCCTGCCTTCATGCTCCTCTCTTGGTGTTCGGCCCTCACACTCTGCCCTCTTGGCTGGTCCAAGACTTGATAGAAATGTACTTGGTAGCAGGGACTGGTGGCAGGCCAGCTCCTGCCTTGCTTGTGCCCGAATCCAACCCTGACACACAGCTGGCTTCTGCTCTTCAAAAAAGCAGAGATGTTCAGACATGCTCCATGAAGCCGGCATTCTCATAGGCAGCGTCTGTTCAAGGCTTTAGCAAGTCCATACTGAGTAGATTCAATCACAATTTTTATAAAGCTCGTACTTTAACCAAATGTGGATGGACCTGCACAGAAACTGCACAGAGAAGCTGCTCTTTGACAGAGCTTCTTGTCCTTGCTCTGAAGTGACGGGAGGGCACTTGGTTTTTTAGCAGGAAGCTGGTTCCTGAGTCTGCTCCTTAGAAACAGCTGAGCTAAGTCAGCTGAAATTTGTATTTTAAAATGAAAGCAAAGAGAAGAATTCACTTGCTATGGAGATGTTTTGTAGTGTTTGGAAATGTCACATACAATTGGAAGTGGGCTCTTCAAGGAGGTTGGCAGCCTTATTAATATGTAAAACTACTGCTGTGCTGATATTAGCAGTGCAGGTAGGAGTCACACATCTCAATGCACCCAAACTGGGTTCTTTTGGATATAAGCTGAAAAGAGAGATGCATTTTGTCACTGGGAGCTTGGAGAGCTTGGAAAGTAAGCAAAATTTGCTTGCTTGAGATTCTGAGGTGTCTGACAAAACCTTAAGGTTAGTCCTGCCTTGATAAGATCAGTTCCCAAAGTCCCTTCCAACCAAAATTTTTCCATCATATTTTAATCATGCAAGCTTCCAAATGTTTCATATTCTAGTTCTTTGGATGACTATATTTCCTAATAATGGACCACCACTGTCTATTTAGAAATTTGCTTTTGAAGACTAGGTATGACACATATTTTAATTAAATGATCTTGGATAAGAGGGCTGAGAAACTTAAGCATTCTCCTGTCACCTCTTAAAGTACTACATGTAAGCTGGGGTTATTTGTGGGCTATCTTTGCCACAAAATTGTTTAACCATGGTGTGCATTCTTCCCATGATTTAAACTGCTCTGTATGGAGTGTGAATACCATCATGATTCTAGCAATAAGAGCAATCACAATAGTAATATTCTGCCATTTCTAAGAACTACAGAGTAAACCCTAATAAATAACAGGCTAGGTTTCAAAGCAATAAACATGTCATGGTATGAAAATCATCTCTTTTTTCATAGATATAAAAGTTAAGTGTGATTTAATGTTTCATACCTTCATTATATCAGTATCATCCTCCCAGCAATCATCCACGATAAACTGTTACACTATTTCAAACTGTGTATAATATTTAGTGTTGAGGAAGCAATGTATTTGAGAATAGTCAGGCTGAAAATCTGTTCACAACAAAGATTTTTCAAGTGTCTCTATTCCTCATGTATATCTATATCTATGTATATTTATATATATATATGTGTGTGTATATTGATTTTTGTTTCAAATTTAGAAACACTTAGGTTCTAAAGAAGTCAAGTACTACCGAGCCCTCAGCTCTGATGGCAAAATACTGAGAAAATTGAGGTTATAGGTATGTTGTGAGTCCTGCATAAGAAGTAGGTGGTAAAAGTAAGAGAATGCAGACTGTGAGTGCCTGCTGCAAATATCTGAATACACCCTGAAAAACTAAAGCATGCCAGAAATGTCTGGTTGCTTGTACAACTGGTTGCACAACATTGACTCCCCTTTGGTCTAGCAGAGCTGTTGGTCTGGACAATCTCTTTTAGTATGAGCACAGAAGTTACAAAAAGGACTTTCTAGTAAAAGCCTGAGAATAGGGAGAGATTTTCTTAGTGTGCTTGTTCAGAATTTTATAAACACGTGTCTGTGCCATCAAAAAATTCTGCAAAAAATTATGCAGAGTAGCCTTTTGGGAATGTATGATGGTCTGAGCAAAGGGGCTTGTCCCCAGCATTCAAAGATGATCCCAAGCACCCGAACCCCAAACCAGCCTTTCTGATTTGCCTGGTGACAAACACAGTCCCTTTCTTCCCCTTTCCTTCTGCACATTTGAGGCAGGGGCTATGGTGTGATAGACTTTGTACCACAGAATTAGCACCTCCAGAGCGGAATCAGCGACAACAAAAATGCACGTGGTATTTCCTAACTACCTCCCCAGTCAAGCTGTAATGAGGCTTCTTAAGTGAGCAACAATTAGGTCTGATTGTGTTGGGAATCTGAGCAGATAAGTTATTAGCAAAACAGTTATACTAGGAGAATCAAATGATCTTTTTTTAATCATAATACTCTGTTTTCCCAGGCAGGATTTTTTTCTGTCTCTTTGTAGGCAGTGGATAAAGAAGCAACATGGTTTCCTGTGTGCTCATAAAGATATACTATGGGGTAATAAACCTGAATAATATTCATTTCCATTTGTTATAATGATTGTAATAAATCTACAAGGCACAGATGAAAGCAGTTGTACTAGCCTTACATCTCACAGAAGATAAAAAAGCTTCTCAAAAGGACAGAATGGAGTGTTTATTATGCCTTCTTAATTTTAAGTACATTTAAAAGAATTGCCGTTTCCTTCTGTTGCCTCATTTACAGGCACCAAGTTAGGTAGTAATTATAAGATAATTCAGTAACACTCTAAAATAATGATTCAGCTAATTAATGCTGAATTACAGAGGCAGTCCTACACAGATACTTATAACACCCCCATTAACACTGACAGAGTTCATCATGATTATTCCAGCAAGCACTGAAGGAATTGAATGTGATTAGACCCTTTCTTGAACGCATTTACTTTTTTTTCTTTTTTTTTCTTTTTTTTTCCTTTTTAATAAAATTGTGGTATTTTATGGACTTCTTTCTAGCACAGGTGTCTTAGGGAGTAAAAGGGCCAGAGGAACCTTCCTCCTACATGCATCAGTCACCTTCTGCAATCTTCACGAGGTCTCTAGAGCCTAAATTGAGATACCACACTGGCCAATGGAACCATGACCACAAAAGGGTGTAGCCTTTTGGCTATGAGCTGTGGACAAGGGTCATGTTGCCCTCTGTGGTATCTTTGAATTTGGCTGAGGTTGGTGTGGGGCAGAGGACAGGAAGGACTTCCCACCAAGGTCAGGTTTTGTTGCTGCTCGCTTATGGTCAGCCTCATCATCGCAGGGCTCAGCATCCTTCTCTTTTATTTCTCCCATTTTCTCTGGAGAGTCAGTTATTCTAGATCACTGTCTTATGTTTGCTGGAGCTTTGTATTTTGTAAATGCTGTCACATTTGTATATGCTGCATTTGTACCTCTCTGTGGGAAATGGAAAGGAGGCTATATGAAGGCTCTTAAAATAGACTCAGCTCTTTTTTAAAAAAATTATTTATTTTAAAATGGAAAAGAATATTATATATAAAAAAAGTAGGTTTAGTAATTTCATTTGCATGGGGACAAGCACAGGTCAGGGTAACACAATGAATCAGAAGGATTTCAAGACAGCATGTTCAGCATGTTCAGCATGTTCATGTCATAGAATCATGAAAGACTGTGGTTTGGAAGGGACCTTAGAGACCATTTAGTTCTAACCCTCCTGCCATGGGTAGGGATACTTGCCACTAGCCCAGATCCTTCAAAGCCCCATCTAGCCTGGCCTTGAACACTTCAAGGGCAGTCCCAAGCAAATTTTGTTGGTTTTACTACCTGCAAGCTGATGTCACCATTTCGAGTGAAGTATAACTCGTTGCTGGCAGAGATGACTCTGGAAATGAGAGGAATCCACCCATTTATGCCAGCTGCCTGGACGTCAACCCCTCCATGTGCTCTCCTTCACAAGCAATAATTATAAGACTTTTATAAAATCATAGCACTATTTTTTCCGTAAGGATCTGCACCCCCAAATGTTCAATGTGGGCTCGAGAAGAAGAAAGATAGAAATTATATCTAAATATACCACACAGCCGCTTGGAAGTTGAATAGCAATTCATCCAATTACAGGGTCTTGGCGAATACTTTTTGCCCCAAACTTGTGATTTTTTGTTTCAAAGTGGGAGTTGTGCAGAGGCTAATGTGTGAAAATTCCTGCAGCGGGGCCCGCGGGGCTTCCGCTCCCACCAGCGGAGAGCAGGCTCTTGGTGGAGGGAGGCTGGGAGAAGCACAGCATGAGGTGGCAGCAGAGCTGCTTGAGCCTCATGGTTCTGGCTGCAAGACGAGAATAGTCTGGCGATGGTCCTCGCTTCCCCGTGGGGGGCAATGGGTGATGGATCTGCGTGCTGGCACCACGTCTGCGGCCCAATGATCTCCAGCTGTCCTAGATGGCAGCCGGCTATGTTACAGCCAGTTCAGAGCTGGACTTTATGGTTTCTTTGGGTTACCAAACCCCCCTTTCATGCTGGCCAGAGGATCTTAAAAAATGCAATGCTATGGATACAGAGGCAAATTCAGGCTTGGCAGAACAGAGTTGCTTTCACTTATGTAAGGGCTGAATCTGCCTCCCGTTGTTTTAGTGGCTGGTTACTTCCCCTCTCCTCAGTGTAAAAGTATTGCTGTTCCAGGCAGATAGAGGTATTGCTAAAGCACATTCAGCCAGCCCTTTGGAATCAGTTAAAGCTGGAATGAGTTCAGGTGGAAAATTACAGGATCAAAATCAGGATCAGGGATCAGGGTACCAAACTCGAGGGACTGAGGCTCTGCTTGTGACTGTGCTACAATCTGTGAGGCAATAACCTAATTTGCCCACTTTCCCTCTTGTGTATCTGCCAAAAGGATAGATATAATATTTTGTTCATCTATTTTACCTATTCAGAGTAGAATATATACAGAAATGTAAGTAACAATAACAGAACGTTAAGCAAACAGGCCTGGGAGTTTAGAAATTACAGAGGTGAGTAGAAAGAATCAAAACAAATATCTTGAGAGAGAGAATAGAAATTCCAAATGCAGTTGGCTCAGTGAAAATCCCTGCTTAGACACACAGCTGAGGGCAGGTTTTGAGTATCACTTTCCTTTTCCTTGTCTATCAAAGTGGGGGGGAGTGGGCAAGAGCTGACTTCTGTCCAAGAGCTGGAGTTACAGAGCTATTGTGGACTGTTGGTGGCAGATGTTTTGCTAAAAGGCTAAAACCTGGGTGCACACAGGATAGTGCTGATGTGACACCTGGAAATCCAAGGTGGCTGAGGTATTAGAAATGCCTTTGGAAATTCACTGAGTGGTAACTAATTTCCCAGCAAAGGCATAAATTTATTCCCCGATGAATGAACCATGGTCAGCCAAGGAAGAATTTCAGAGATCATATATCTGTTGCAGAGACTAGTGAAAGAGTAGAAGAAATGGGCCAATCTGGCCCATGTAAAGATAAACAGTGATTAGAGAAAGGAAACAATCCAAGGAACAAGCTGGATTTGGCAAGAATACATCAACACTATGTTTTCCAACTCTGCAAGTTTACAGCCCCTAGGCAAGACCAACTCCAGTGGAAAGCTTCAGCCAGCAAACTGCAAAGACTTAAAAAAACTGATGATAGGCTCTTTGGGAGCCTCTTTGGGAAGAAGATTCTTGTCTGGCAAAATGACTTGCATACTTCTGGCACGCAACAAACCATGTCTAACTATGGTGCTTCTGTGGTCACTCATTGCCGCACTATTTTTGTGCCTCTCTGCCCTAACCCGCGCTGAGTGCACAGTCCCTGCAGCAGAGCAGGCGGCTCTCCCCAGCTTGCCAACAGAAGGCAGAAGTTTAAATTTGGGCTTAAAGAAGGATTCTTGATGAAATCCAGAATCACAAACCAAAGCCCTCTTTTGACATTAGTTATACAGCAGGAAAGACTTATGTATCAGTGATGCTTCCCAGCATCGCTGCTGCAGCAAGGGTTGAGCATGATTTTGGGACTCTAACAGCAGCCCACACCACAGAAGCAGCACACCATTTTCCCAGAACTCCCAAACTCAGCAGCCAATGCTTCCCCCGTTCACACTGGCTGTGCCCATCAAGCAGTGCAGGCAGCAGCCAACACTGTTTGTCTTCCAGCACACCACTGCCACCAGCCACGTTGGCCAAGCAGTCACCCCCTGCCCCCTGCCAGCCTTTGTCACTCAGCCTCATGCAGAGAGAAGTCCTAACTCCTGCTCATCACTTGGAGGTCAGCTCTTCCCTTTTGGGTGGGGAAGAAACTCAGAGTCTTTGGGTGCCCCTCCTCCTTAATGAGGAAGCCTTGGCCTCAGATAAATCCCATGCTTTGTGGGGCTGGAATCTCCAGCCTTGGAAAGATGGAGAGGGATTTTTTACAGGAGTGTGTAGTGATAGAATGAGGGGGAATGGCTTTAAACTGAATGAAAGCAGGTTTAGATTAGATATTAGGAAAAAATTCTTTACTCTGAGGATGGTGAGACACTGGGAACAGTTGCCCAAAGAAATTTTGGATGCCCCATCCCTGGAAGTGTTCAAGACCAGGTTGGATGAGGCTTTGAGTGACCTGGTCTAGTGGAAGGTGTCCCTGCACATGGCAGGGGTGTTGAAACTAGATGACCTTTAAGGTCCCTTCCAACCCAAATCATTCTGTGATTCTATGGTTCTATAGGCTCTGGGGAGGTTGTATTCCCCATGGCCTTTGCTGAAGTAACGTAGTGCAGAGACAAAGATGTTTAATGTCAGTGAGGCTGGCTCTGAAGCCTAGTGTTTATGGCATCCCTGGGTGGGAAGGAAATCCTCATTTCACTTGATCTCTCTTTTCAGAGAACTATCAAAATGTGAAATGTATCTAATTGGGTTGTCAGGGGAGCTGAGGAAAAGCTTGTGAGATGTTTAAGAGTGAGATATCAGCACTACGGAAAAGGTCTAGGATGGCACAGAAATAGTGCTTAAAGGACAGTGAGGGAGGGATTTGGGGATACAGGCATCTGAGACAGTCCTGCTGCCTGGTCCTGTGGGGCAGATGTGTGATTTGCCTGAGATTTCACAGGCAATCTGTGATTGATAAGGTAACCTGCCAGATTTGAGGTTTGCTTCACTGGTTACCTCCCAGATTATATTTGTGTCACAGTGTCAGCTACAAACCTCTTGTGTTTGCCATGATTGCAATGTGATTTCTACCTTTGGATATGCACACACTAAATAATAGAAATTTAAAAAAAAAATCCATCTTTCCTCTTCCCAGTGTGGCAAGGAAGCGTGACCTCCCAGGGACCACAAGCGCCAGCAGAGAGAGATGGAGGCAGGGGAAGCATGGGGTGGGATCAGTACCTACCATCACTTCTGTGAAATGAGATCTCCCCTTCAAGCAGCTCTATGGATTCCCACTGGAGAATAAGGTGATTTTGTTTCCCCCTTCTGTGTTAGTCTCCCATTGCAGACCAACTTTTTTGCTGAGAAACTCATGCTGAGCTTGAGCCAGGTCTTGGTCCTCACTGCGTCTGTTTGGAACTCACTAAATTTGTGACCATCTTACCAAATGGACTCTTGTGTGGTTCCTGAACACTTCCTTAGGCCAACAAACAGGCACTGCCTGTTTTTGTCATGTTTAAAGATTTTGTGCCTCTTTGTTGTCACACACTTTTTACAGATTCAGTGGGATCTCTAAAGTGGCGACTTGTAGCTCAGTGTGATTTACCCTGTTGTTTTCTGCTGTGCAAAACTGTTTGTCAGTGGAGCTGCGATTTCAGGAGGATGTTTGCACAGAAATATAATGAGGCTTGGCTGGTCCTCAGGAGCAGGAGTGATTTTGAATGGCTGCTGACCTCACAGAGAATCTGGGCTGCAGTCAGGCAGAAACCACTGAGCTGGAAACAAAAACCTGGAGAAACTAATGCAGGCTCTCCATCTTCTGCTCCAAGTTAGTAAAGAGATAGTTTGTCCAAAAGTCTGCAGCAAATGCTAGAAGATCCATTCATAGTTCTGCCTTTGAAAATGATTTTCAATACTAATACCACTTTTTAAAATGGGTCTGCACTCCTTGGTGTTTGTGTAAACTGTTCACTTGCAAATGAGCTGGCCTTCTCTTTGGGTCTATTCTGATGGCTAGCTCTTTCTCCTTGGTGTGGATTAGACCCCTGCATAGGCTCTGCAAAGCAGAGGGTGCTTTTACACTTTTGGAACTACAGAGAGAAAGATTTATTTTTTTTATAGTCAGGTTTATTAGCTCCCATTCTCTTTATGGCTAATAGCAATGACTTTCTGATTTCCACTGTTACACAATGCATACAATTACAGGAAAAATATATGTAGGAGTTGTTTCTGAATAAGAAGCATGATAAAACCAGTGGTTTTGTCCAATAGTACTTTTTCTGGCCTTTTTTAGCTGTTAGCTATCCTATGGTAATAAATCACATTTTGCATTATGAGGATACAAAGGCTTGAACATAAAGGCTGTGGGTTACAGAACTGTTCCTCACAGGGTTGCTCTGCCCTCTTTCCAAGATCTCTCTTGCAAATGAAGGATTTGCTTAAACTTAAAAGTAAGAAACAAAAACAAAACCAAAAACAAAACCACAAAAAACAAAAAGAGTTGCCTTTGGCCAGAGATCAACCATGGAAAATTTCAGCCCCATCAGAAAATGTTTTGGAAACATATGAGTCTGTAAGCAGATGATCTGATCCTGATGCCACTTAGCTCACAGCTGTTTGGCTCCTGCTGTAACAGCAGCAAGTGCCATGGATTTAACCATGATTTGCCCCCAGAAGCTGGGATTGAGCTCGGGCTGTGGGTTATCACACATCTGTTCAGCAGCCTTGGCACTGGCACTTGCTGAGGGTGGAAAGAGGCAGTGAAAAGTGCTGTCACAGCCCTTGCTCTCTTGAGCAGCAGTAGTGAATGGGACTATTCATATCCTTAAGACCAGGACCCACCTAGCTGTGCTATAAATAATGAGCCACAAACCTCAGAAGATAAAATGCTTTAATTCAGGTGGAAATCCTAACTTTCAGGTGCTTATCTTGACCAGGTGTATTTGACCTGCCAAATGCATTTTGGTTTGGTGGTTTAGCACTTCAGGCACTGGACTGAACTGCTACGAAGGGCAAATATTGATTAAAATATTATTTAGCTGCTCTGCCTAAATCATTCATCCCTCCTTATATGCATAAAGTTTTTCTAAGGACTGAAGGCTTTTGAAGAAGCTGGTGTTTGGAGTACACTGACCATTGGGACAAATTTGTCCAACTCAGCAACGCTCCCAAGACCTCTCCAGTCCTGGCGTGTCCAGTGAGTTTGTGCATCTGTGCCTGCTGCTGGCACCAGGGGTAGCAGTGCCTTGCACCTCTCTGCAATTTTCTTTCCTGTCCAAAAGAGCCTGGAGAGTCATTCTTGCAAGGAGAAAAGAGCAACTGCCTCATCACACTGTCATGATCTTATGCTCTGGAAGTGAAGAAAATACGATAAATGGTTTGATGAAGCTGATTTTTTTTATCATTTTTTTTAATCATCTGTCCCTTTCAACCTCTAACAATACAACTGTTCTTACTTTAAATTATTTGGGGTACAGCACTGAAAATGATGTGTCTGCTTGTGTACTTCTCATGAATGTTCCTGTGGAAAAGAGGGTCCCTAAACTTGCTGCTCCAATAATTATGGAAATTCAGGACCTGGTCTTTTAAGCCAAGCTATCACACCTTTGTACTGGAGCTGTTGCTTGTCTTACTCTCCCGTGGGCATTCCTGGAGTAGCTGTTGGTGGCAGGACATTGGGTGAAACATAGCCTTGGTTTCACCTGCTAAAATTGCTTGTATGCCCCAATTTTTATAGGTGCAGTATCTAGCACAGATGTCCAAGATAATCTGTTGCTCTTCTTGGCCAAATTGTGCCATACAATACTTTCATGTCATTTGAACTACAAAATTAAATTCCAGTCTGGGATTTCATATACTCTGAAAAGAACAGCCTGTCAACAACTCTGGTGCACTTGTGCTGCAATTTGGGCAGATACTGGTTCCACCTGTTGTTTCATTTCCCCATTAGTTATCTAGATGCCAGCACTCTTGGAGGCACCTCCTTCTGTTATAAATAAAACTTGAAATGAAAGACTATTGTGAAACTATAGAACATACCTAATTCATGCCATTCCAGGTCTTGGGGAGCCAAGTTGAATGGCTTCATGGGTGGCTTCCAACCTGTAGAAGATGTTACTTTTATCATGCAAATAGATGAGTCTGAAAATATTTGTTGAAAATGTTTGTTAAAGCATGGCGAAAAAGTTACTGGTAACTAAGGAACCAGGACTATTTAGATATTGTCCCTAGTCACAGGGTATATTCAGTTTTCCTTCAAAAACTATCCACCTACGAGGAGACGTTTATTATTAATATTGCCAATGTGCTGCTTGAAGCGGGTGTTTGATCTGATTTTTGGTCGTCAAATTTTCCTGTTGTCAAATGTCAACAGGAAAAATGCAGGCCCTGATGGAAATGAAAATGTAGAACTTCTTAAGATTTTGTAGCTGATAAATGTTGTTCAAAAACATTAATCATCTTAAATCCTTAAATTATTAGCAATGAAGCCCCGAGCCCTAGCAGAGCTGTCAGTGCTCTGATGCTTGTGAAAAGCTGCACATCACTTGTTGTTACTGGTGAATCAAATCTTCACAATTTCTCTACACATGTCATGTGTAAGAAACATTTAGTGACATGTCAAAGGAGGCCTTTTTTCTGGTTCTTTTCCTGCAAAATTCCTTCAAAGAGGCATCCCTGGGTTTTGCAGACTGTTGATCCTGGGAAGTTCCAGGGAGACAACTGCATTCCCGAAGATGGGTTTGGAGCATGTGCAGATCCCTGTAGATTCATCTGAGTCAAGGAGTAGCACTTCTTTTCAATGACATCCTGGGGCCAGGACTTCCATCCATTAATTATGTGAAAGGAGACCTCCTTTAGTCAAACCTGCCAATTTTTAATGTAATTGAATGTCACCTTATCCTCATATGACTAGGGAAGAAAATCAGAAGCTCTTGCTCAACATCCATTTGTTTTATGCCCTTACATATTTTTTGTGCCATTTGGGGCTTTGTGTGTCTGATAAAAGCAGGGAAAGGCTGTATTTACCAGAATTTGAGCTAGAGATACCAGGAAACTAAATTGAAGAATAAGTGTCCTGCCTTTTTTGGCTGACAGAATGGCTGCAAGTGGTGCTCCCTCAGGTAAAGGACAGGTTGTCAGGTGTAAGGAGGTGCCATGGCTCTCTGGGCTCTATCTGCTGGTGATCATCAAGCAAGAGACCCCTTATTTTGCACCATCTCACAGCTTTTTTCTGGGCTGGCCAGACTTATCCTCTTAGATAAGTGAATCAGGACCATCCTTGTTAATAATATTTAGTGTATAACCCTCATACCGTGAGAATTAAAAAAAACCAAATCCTTATGAAAACAAGAAAACATGTCATGAGAAAGGTTTCTTTTGTGTTATGATATTTGAATAATTTTCTTCTTTCCTTTGGAAATAAAATGATTGGAAAAAAATGTTAAGAAGTATGCAAAATAAGCTTACATTTGTAAGCAAACATGAAGTAAACGTGTTGCTTTGGGCCAGTTTTAAAAGCTGAATCTGACAGTTTCAATTCAGTAAATATTGATAAGCAGACAGAAAACCTCTTTCTTTCGAAGTCCAAGCACTGAGTTCAGGTGTCACCTTTTTGATGGTACTTGGCCAATTAAGCATATTCCTTCATAACCTCATAGAGGAAGTTGACTGCAAATAGGGTGAGTCAAACTCATCAAGTTGCCTTATGAATTTTTTTTTGTATTTAGAATAACTTCGTCTTACAAGATGATGAACTGCCAGTCACATAAGAAGAGAAAAGCAGACACTTTTTTCTGGATAGATTAAAGTCTCTAGAGGGTGGTGAAAGCAAAGCAAATCAAGTACATCATCTTTCCTATTCACATCAACCCATCTATTGTCGAAAACTTCAGAAGTCAGCATTTTCTCACTCAGCTGAAATATTATTCCTGTGCTATTTCTAGACCGAAGAGACAAATATTGGAGAAGTGAACACTTAATAATCCCCCAAAGCAAAGAGAAAAACACTGAAAAAGGCAGAGCACAAAGTCCCACTGTATACCATCCAGTGCTGCTGCATTCAGAGAGGGACTCCTGGAAGAGCAAATGCTAGTTCCTGGGACTCAAGGAGCTAGGATGTTCCACCAGTAGCTGTCTTCTTCTCTCTCTCTCTCTCTCTCAAGAATTTTTGTTTGTTTGTTATTCCTTCTTCTTTTATGAGAATATGGCTGTGGAGAAGGAGTAGACAGAGGACCAGGGACTGGGTACAAGGAGGTCAAATTATATTGCTCTTGTGCCATTTAATGAAAAGCAGACCAGCCACCAGATAAACACAGGTGAGAGAGCAGGCAGGTGACAGATTGCCTGTGCTGGCAGGCGGGTGGTGGCTGCCAGCATGTGATGCTGTGGTCTGAAGGCTTTCCCAGAACAGGCTTTCCTTTGGTGGGCCCCACACCCTTTTCCCCAGTTGAGTGCCGAGGGACCAGAGCCCACATTATGACTGGAGCACCAGTCCAAAGCAGCATGCACGGCTGAAATCAGGTGCAAAATGTTTTTGCTTAGTCATTAGATCTTTGCCTGTACCCAGAGATGATTTAATGGCTCCTGGGTAAACACTGGTACTTCAAAGAATGTGCTAATTTGGCTTTGGAAATGAGAAGACAGGTAAGATGCATGACCTCTGCTGAGGCATCTTTTGATATCCCACATTAATACTGGGGTTTGATGATTGTTCATGTTTCCATCTCAAAGGGAATCTTCAGTAATGGCTTATTCTGCCCTCCTGCAGGCTCAGTTTCTCACTCGGGCTGCTGGTTGTGAAGTATACATTGCATACATTAGGGAGCAAAGCTGAACCGCTTTTTGTAACGCCATGAGTGGGACAGAATAAAATGTAGAAGAGAAATCAGTCCTATATTTCCGAGTATCAGCTGTGCTTGTAAAGCAAGCATGTCTTTCAGGAGGTTTACGTTATTATTCCTAGGATGACACTCCCACGTCTCTTCCGTGCTCATCCACATTTATCGATGGTGTACGTGCCTGTAGTGCAAAGCACCTATAGATAAGGATCCACGAGTTTCAGACGCCTGGGTCTTCTGTAGTCATCCCTGGTGGTATCCCAGCAAGCTTTCTGGCTTTTTCTGTCATTAGCATGTAGTGAAATAGTGTTTGGAAAGTATGCAAAGATTTATCTTTGTGGCAAGCCAGCTGTAAATGAGGCACAGCATAGCCACTGCGGTGCACCCATCCCATGCATGCAGCATGAATCATTGCCTATTTTTCCTGCTAATGACTCAGCAACTCAAGGGGTGGGAGTGACCACTTGTGGTTCTGATCTGCTAAATGGTATCAGTCAAAGCCACCCTTGTGCAAGGTGTTTGGCTAAAGTGGGCTTGCTGATGACAGGAGGTAAGAGGTGTAGTTGGATGGCCCAGAGAATGCCTCATCAGCATGACCACATCTGCAGCATTGTTATTTGCACACTGATGGGACTCCCAGTCAAGAGGACTGCAAACCTGGTGATTACACTCTGTTGCAAGAGCCCCTGTAGGTGGTCAACTATGGTTGCTGTGTTCACGGGACACCTTTTTTTGGCCATTTTCCTGTACATGGCACAGAATTACATAGGGTGTGCCAGTCATTCCTTTCAGTACAGCACATGACACTGAGGTGCCATGGGAAACTGGGATGTGCTTTTCTCTTCAAGAACTGTTCATCCTTCAGCTTTCCAGCTTCTTGCTTAAGCATGGATATCCTCACACTGACTTGTCAGTAGTTGTTAAAAAGCATGGTTTTTCCATGAGCTTTTTTACTGCAACTTAGTCCCTGCTGCAAATCAAACAGCTTGGATCAATCAAAGAGTTGTCAGGAAATTTACAGCTTCGGTGACTGTACCCCTGTTAAATAAATGTTAAGCATGTTAAAACGTAATTTAACATGCTCACATCCACAGCAATCTTTGATGGTGTACCTATCATCAGGCATGGCAGTAGGTGTACCCATATAAAGAGGACATTAGGTTATAAAGATTGTTTTCTTTATGGGGTTTTAAAATTCAGATTAACTAATGGCTACCCATGGAAAGACCTTTAAAATAAGGAGTAGATACATAAGAAAAATGAGAGAGCTGCTTAGTAAGATGTGTTTAGAAGGTTCATGTCAGAATAGAAAAAGGATTTCAGAAATGGAAAATCTTTCATTAGGTCCATTAATGTTATAATTCCACCAAACTTTGCACTAAAGTAATTAATGATGTTACTCTAGAAATAAAGACCAAATAAAACAGTTGGTAAACATGGCATATATAAGTACTTTGTGTTCTGATTAAGAGAATGCCTAATGTTATGTTTTAGTCAGTAGATGTCATAGTTCACAACTCAGTGTCCCTGTGCTTGGAAATCCACCACAGGGCTTCAGGGGTCTGGATTCCATGAAACAGTTTCATTCTTTGCTTTGCTTCAGACATTCTACCTGGCCTCAGGGAAGGCATTTAGCTTCTCTGTACCTCTGTTTCTCTTCTGTAAAACAGAGGTAGCATTTCCACTCTTTTCAAGGTCATTATAAAAAAAAAAAAAAAGCCTGAGACATGCAGGTATCCCAATGGTAGGACCTCAGATAAAGTACACAGTTCGCTTGAATCTTGTAAAAATCTGTATAAATCTTGCAAAGATGTAAAAATGTATGCCCACAAATTCAAATGTGGTCAGTTTTAGGAATATGAAACAGTCACACTAATATTATTATCACTGGGATATGATGATTCAGAGCACTATACTGAAACCAACACTACCTAACGAGGATCACGAGAAAGCAAGTCCCAGTCTCTGTGCTGAGTAAAAAGGCAATCCAGACAAACCATAAGAGAGTAAGAATAAGCTAGTCAAAGATGCATGTGCTATTGCATATATGTCTTATAGTGTTTTCCTCCTTCCCTCCCTTTCCAGACTGCACAATGCCTCATTTCCCACCTCTCTCCCTGCACAGGGGCCCTGCCCTTCCTCTTCCTCACTACTTTCCCATTGCCTGCCCTGCAGGGTGCTAGGGTGCTCAGAGTGGCTGCCTTCTGCCCTGCTCCGGCTCTTTGGAGGAGAACCTGCACTGCAAGTTTCAGCTCAAAACAAACATTCATGGCTGAGTTATGAACCCCAGAGGGATAGATGGTGAAGTGGATTAAAGCACTAACTCTTTGCCTTTGGCTCAAAGCCACATTAGAGCAAAAGTTAGAGTGAGTTTCAGGGTTAACTTTCATTTATTGGTATGGCTTGGGTTTGGACGTGGCAAAAAAGACCAGGAATGAAAGGACACTGGCTGAGACCCATTGGTGAGGTGTCAGGAGGAGTCTACACAGTGCCCCAGCCAGTCTGACCTAGTTACTGGTGACAAGTTTTGACCTTTCAGGAAATGTTTAAACTACGGAAGCAAAAACCAACACCCATGGACAGCCCTCTGGAGCAAGGGCCTGTGGGAAAAGATGCTCAGTGTGGTGCTTCCTGGGAGGCTGCCCTGCTTGGGAAGGGTCTCCCAGGCAAATGTTTGCAGCCATCCTACACCATCCCATCAGTGGTGGTGGCATGAGGATGTCTGCAGACAACCTATGCCTCTGCAGTGGCTGTGAGTGGCTCTTTGCAGCACAGTGTCTGAGGATGGTGTGTCCTCATGGACCGTGGTTCCTCTGGGAGCTGCTTTGCTCTGGAGCTGAGCTAGGTCTCTTGCACCTCATGGACACCATGGAAAACATCTAGAAAAGACTGCATTCTGGAAATGAGTTTCTAGGGTTTTTTCCATTCATCCTCTATATGAGTCTAGAGCTGCATGGAAGGCTTCTGCTCTCCTCACATCCCCCTTAGGGAATGAGCAGAAATGCTCAAAAGCTTTTGTTTAAGTCATCCAGGCATACTAAGGCTGAATAACAGAAGGCTGTTTTTGTTAAACTAAGAGGCAGATCCTTGAGAAGTGTGTATGTACACGTCAGTGTTTCCTCTTCCTCTCCCACATCAGCAGTTGTCTGAGAGTCTAATTCAATTTGCTGTTTGTAAGGTGGGAAACAGAGGAATAAAAACATTAAGGAAGGCTTGCCTAAATAATAGTCTTTCCCTCAGAATAAAGAAAACTGTTTTCAGTGTATGGGAGCCACCACATTTGAAAACAGTTATAGCCATTCATTTATGTAAGGAACCCAAGGCTCCTGTGGAGGTTCTCCTGCCCTTGGCTTGGGGTGTGGGAGGGGTTGGGAAGGAATGTGTCTGGGCAGGGAGGAGGAGTGGCTGAAAAAGGGTTGAGGCAGTGAGCAGGAGAGAGACCCAGGGAGGGAGGCTCTCTCTGAATAACAGATTATCTAGACAGATTTTTAATTTTTCTAATATTCTAAGCCACAGGACAGGATGCACAGGTATCCATGCTGGATGGCAGAGGTGTTGCAGTTGTCCTGCACTGGACTGATGTTTGCTGTCCTCTGGCAGTCTTCCTGTAGCATTCCTGGTTCTGCAGACTCAGTGGCAGCCGAAACGCTCCCTTTCAGGAAGCAATGTAGGACGACTGTTCTGTGCTGCTTTCTGGAGCCAAAGCAGCTCCTTCCAAATCAAAAAAGTCTCTTACTATATAAAGAGATGCTACACCTTTGAAGGGAGCTGTTTCAATAGAGGGTTGTGACTCAGAATACTTAGAAAGGGTTTTTATGCCTCTGATCAGGAATGCTCTCAAATCCAGGTTGAGAAGGAAAAAGGAGGATGGTGACTGTTTTCACAGATCGCCTCTGTCAGAACACTGAGGCTCCTGATGGATAAACAGCCGGCTGATGGCTTGAAGAGCTTCGAGTAAAGCACTGTGACCCCTTTCTTGTTTCTTAAACTGAAAAGAAAGCCAGTAAAAGAAAAGGGAGCTGGGATTGAAACCATTTTAGATCCATTCCTTTCCTCATACACCTGCAGAGGCTGCACTCAGGTGTCTTCTGCACTCTCTAAATTTCTTCCTTCTCTCTTCCAATCCTTTCCCTGTTCTTTAGGCCAACATTATCGGCACTATTTCTCACTGATGGTTTTATAAGTTTTGATCTACCAGAGGGAAGAAAAAACAAAAAAAAGGACACACTACTTTTTTGGTTGGTTGGTTTTGGTTTGGTTTGGGTTTTTTTTGGGGTGGGGGGGAGGGGTTGTTGTTAAATATTGACGTGTAATGTCAGTTTGTTCCTAACTTTGGTAAGGCTTCTGGAAACATATAACAGAAGTGAGAGGCTAACAAAAATCTCACACTTATAGCAGTTCTTGCACCATGTTAACTACTCCTGCAGGTATATATGGAATTGCAAGGAATGCTCTGCTGGATGCTACTGAGTCAAAAAATAGCTAACCTTAATCCAACCTACACCTATAGCCATGTGTGCATGCCCTGAGAGATTAGTGCTAGTGGACATTTCTACAGGATGAATTTCTAACTGAACACCTGAAAACATCGTAGGTACAGCTTCTGCCAATCACCCAAATTAATATACAGACTGGGGAGGAACTTTTCACAGTGCTGATAAATACCAGTTGAACAGAGCAAACGTGATGCAGTACATACATGTAGCATGTGGAAAGACAAAGTGAACCAAAAAGTTATCATTTAAATTTTGATTGTATAGGCTTGTTTGTTTTTTTGAGAACTGGCAAGAAGCAAATTGTATAGTACATCAGCGTAATAAGCTGTTGGTATGTGTCTTGGGACCACTGAAAAAAAAGCTAACGAGCTGCATTGCATTTCTACTTTAAGCTCTTAAAATGCATCATGAATAAAAGTGTCTGCAGGTTCATCTAGATTTATATCACTGAATTTTCATGTGGTAGCCTCTGCAGAGAATTGACTGTAGAAAAGAGAAAAATGGGTATAGTTATTTTTAACAGTTCATAAACACCATGAAATTAATTGTTTCCTAATGTGAAACCCTCCACCCCAGAAACAAAAACAGACTTGGACGTCTCTGGATTTGAAACCAGTTCGTCTCCACCAATGAGCAAAGCCTCATAATGGTAGAATATTCTGTGTGAAAAGCAGCAACGCATTTTTAGTGTTCCTGTACCGTATTGTTACAGAGGTGAGTTTTGCAGTAATGTCTCACACACTCGATTTTAAAACAGAAGAAGAAGAAGAATGAAGCAGAAGATCCTGCACAGCTTGGCACACATGGGGCAAAGCAGTTGCCTGATATACCATTGATGTTAAAAGACATATTTGTCACAAGCTTTGCAACCTGTACTGCTTTGTTGTAGAAAGCAAACTCTGGAAGGAAATAGCCATAAGTCCAGTTTCCAGCCAGCTGGGAATTTTACAAGAAAACCACTTTCCAATGGAAATAAGGCATGTTTGTCAAAATGGAGATGGGCTGGGAAGCAGGGAGGTTAAACCCTTGCTAGAAACCAATCCCCTCTTCCCTCTGGGATTTTCTTTTTAAAAACCTCATCTCCAGGATATGTATTTTTCCTACTGTTGGGAAAACATCTTTGCCAAACTACCCCAAATTTCTCAGAGTGTTTCACAGCTATATGTATAAGTTACAATATACATTAAAAATAATTATTGTGAAATTCTTCTCTCTCTCAGATAAAAATATAGCATTACTTTATGTATTGAAGTGATGTACACACTATAATTTAGTAAAATAGCTCAGCATGTGATTTATTTCTTTCTGGAAAATGACAGCTCTGTGCACCCTGAGTTCATGATTTACATATGCATTCACAACCATCAGTCATCCCATCTCCAGTGGATTTCTAACAAAATATAACCATTTATAGTAGCAGAACACTGACCATATCTTTCAGCGGTACAAATATTAAAATTATTTCACACACCATGGCAAAGCACTAAGCTATGATTCTTCTATGAAATAATGTATTAAAAGCTGTGATGGTTTCAGTGGGTTTAGAAAGCTTCATTGAAGTAGCTGTTATAAGTGAGCAGAGCTCAGAGAAAAACAGCATAGATTTAATAATTCAGAAGTTTTTTTGCATTGCATACTGAATATCTATTTTCAACTTTATGTATTTTGAGGATATGAAACACTCAAAATGCCTAACTTATTTTTTTGTTCCGTGTCTGTAACCCTGTAGGATACTTTGGTTTTAGTGCTTGTAAGTCCCAGTTTTGTGTGCTTACCATGACTTTTTTTTTGTGCTTGAGTGTTTTTTTTCTGATATAATCCTCCAGACTTGTTCTTTTTCAATTTTTCTCGAGCGATGTTGTTTTTTCAAATGAGTTGCACAGTGATACCTGCATAATTCTGCAAACAGGTTCATAACAGAAAAATCTATTCACACCAAACTTTTTTCAACTGTAGATGTTTCTATGGAATCACCTTGTTTATAATTCAGTACACATTTAACTGCACTGTGTGAATGTGTTTCTCACAGTTTTATTATATTTGTCTCTTTGCACTCAGCATTGTTCCTTTCTGAAATTGCTCAAATAATGCTTTTACTGGGAGGACATTTAAGGGAAAACACCAGCTAAACCCACCTGTTGAACATACATTTATATTTGTTATAAAGCCAGCCTGAAAAGACTTTCATCGTGCCAAGTGCTGCGCTGATGTTTTGTGGATTATCAGTATTTGTATGTTAACAGAGAAGACTTGCACAGCACAACCCTTCCCCATTGCTAAATAAAACCAACAGATAGCCATGTGCTTGGACTGCATTGAGGAATTGTTTCAGGATGCAGCTGGGAAGGAGGAGGTTAGAGGCAGCAGACGTGCCGAAGAAAACTGGAAGAATGAGAACATGCCTTGTGTGAGCATTCCAAAGGGTGTCAGTTCACGCTCTACTCGAAATATCCCTTGAAAGGCACAGTTGCAAAGGTTAAGATTCTCATATGATTGAAATAATTCCCATTTATGTGTTACTTGCTGACAAAACTGTTGACTTGTTTTCTACCATGTATTCCAAGATTTTAGAATTTGCCTCTGTCAAAACCCTGAAGCGAAATATTCTGAAGACATTTACTGTTCAGCTTGTAGAAAACAGTTTTGTTTGAATTGATTGCTTTGATTTGTTCTCTCTCCTCTTTTCACTTTCTATTTTTTCATCTGTGGAGTTCAACCATTGTGAATTTTGAAGCTAGTATGAGGGCTTAAAAAATAAAGATATGGACAGTTTGATACCTCAGATGCAGCAAGATATGGTAAAGGCAATTACTACTGACTGATATGAACTAGGGATTGTAATTAAAACTACAAGGAGATCCTTATAGCACCATTACTTTAGCATTTAATTACTTTTTTCTTTGGAATTTTTTCTCAACACTTTCTCTTCAGGCATTGAAGGTTTCTAGACGCGACTTTCCGAATTTCTCATTTGATCACTGATCTGGTGCTGACATGAGCAGAGTAAAATCTACTGAAACAGAACCCTCCCCACGGCAGAAAAGTTGGAACTAGATGATCTTTAAGGTCCCTTCTAACTCAAACCATTCTATGATTCTATGATAACAGGCAAAGAATGCATAGTCCTTCAATTTTTCGTTTTATTGAGACTGATGTTTCTAAAGGAAAAGATGAAGACAACACTCATTTTCCATTTCTATTCCTCTGCACTGTTATGCAGCTGATTCCTCTCGCAACAGTAAGGGGCTAAAGAAAGCACTGAACCTCTTTTAATTTTTGTAGCGTTTCTCTTCATACCTCCAGCTCAGGAGAGTGTCTGGCAGTATTGATAGCCTTTCGCTTCACTAGTTCTTAGGGACTAGTTCAGTAGGGACATTAAAATTGATTTTCTGCATCTTGGCATATGAAGACTAAAAAGTGTGCTACATGCCCTATTGCCCAAAAATGTGCAGCCCCAGAGCAAAGGTTCCAGCAATGGTGACTTTTATGGCACTGGGAGGCCTGAGCAGCAGAACTGGAGGAGCAGAGAGAGAGACAAGCTTATTTATGGTGCTACTGAAGAATTAGCCTGCCTTTGAACCTGCTGCACAGATACCCTCATTGAAAAATTTGCTTTCCTAACAGGAGGGGAGGCAGGGGTAGAAAGGGAAGGCAAAGTTTGAGACACACCTGGTGATATAGGGGAAAAGGCATCATCCCTTCTGGCAGCGCCTTGCCACAGGGGCTGCTGGAGACATATTTACAGCTCTGAGGTAATAAAGGTGTAACTTAATGTTGGAAATGGAATTGTTAAGAGAAAGCATGCAAGGAGAAGTTCAGAAATAATGCATCATCAGAAGCTGAGAGGAGAATTCTGAGCATGAAGCAGCCAAATTACTGCCACAACTTTCCAGTGCCCAATTAAATCAGCTTCCTTTGCTAATGAAAGTCCCATTGGCCAGTCTAGGTGTTAAGAGTAAGCATGACTTTAGGCAAGAGAAGGCTGGCTGGAATAAAGATCTAAGACAACTTTTTAAAAGACCAAGAAGTTTATACAGTAAAGAAAATCTGTCATGATCAACTCAAAGAAAAAATACTCTCATCCTGAGTGCCATGACAAAATAACTAGTCGGTCTGCAGCTAATTCTGTCATTGAATTTAAAATATCCTGTTTTTATTTACAGGGATGGAGAAAATGTCCAGTCACCTGAGGACTGAGGCAACCATGGTGCTGTCATGGGTACCTGATAACTCTACTACTTGCTCTTGGAGGGAAATAGAGACCTAGAGAGGGAGCCTGACCACACTGAAGTCAATGGCATGGTTCCTGTTTACGTTGTAAAATCCAGGCTTCACCGTCTGTTAGATTTATGGATTGGGCTTTATCTGGTGTGATATTACATTTGTTCAGTTGGATCACTGCAATAACGTGTTTTCCCACTTCTGTTGTTCCATCTTCAGACAGTAGGAAAGCCAACACCTGACTTACTTCCAAGTTAATGGGAGCATTTTTCATGAGCAAAAGGAAATTTGGATAAGGTCTTTAATGAGCACATAGAAGTTAGCTTTAACTTAAAGGGGCAGAGAAGTGAAAAGATAGGAGGGGAGGGGAGGGGAGGG
>VZTJ01002097.1:201831-313416 GCA_013397795.1 Orthonyx spaldingii | reverse complement strand
GAGAGGGGAGGGGAGGGGAGGAGAGGAGAGGAATGTCTTTCAGTCACTCTAAGTTCCTTGTCTTGTTACCACATGCATTTCTGATCTTTTTCTCATAAAAAAATAAAGCAGAAGGGGAAGAGAAACAGAGAACAACAGTGATAAAAAAAATCATGGGGTAGATCCTGTAAGAAATAACTCAGTAGAATAAGGCCTAAAGAAAAATACAGTAGAAATCAGTGGAGTTAATTGTGGCAATAGAGAAAGTGAATCAGGAACAATTGGTCATTGTTCTGCATATGATAAGATTAGAGTTAGCCAGATAAGATTATCATCCAGCTAGTTCGAAACAAACAAGAGGAAGAATTTTGCCATGCTGACATGTGCTGGTCATAGAATGCTGCTGATGCTCAAGTTTTCATTGTGCTCAAGAAGTGATTTAACAAATTCATGGGAGACCTACACATGCAGGGACATTGTGCAAGGCTTAGTATGGGCAGAGATACTTGAAACAGAGGAAGTTGCACAGTACTATCATATGTTCACTCTGCTCTGCTGCTTTTCTGTTTTACTTACATTTCTTGTCAGCTAGTATTGGAAACATGGAACTTTTGGTCCAATATAGCCAAGGTGTAAAGGTATTAAAATAACATTACATTTCTTTCTCAGCCTCAGTCCAGACCATTTTCCTTGGACAGAGTCAGGATATAATCAAGAGCAGTCAGGCTTCTGGGGAGGAGGAGGAGGAGGTGGTGGTAGGAATGGCTATTACAAATCAGTTCCTAGAGGATCTGTCTCTAACATATGCAACCAAGCGCACAGATTTGGAGGTCTAGTTAGATTTTCATTTAAATAGATATAGTACCAAAGATATTTATTTCTGACCTTGCCTATAGCTAGAGAAACAACATTTTACACAGACTCAGCTTAAGCATTCAGTAGTTGCACCATCTGAGCAACAGACCTGGCTAAACACAGAAACGACAGAAGGATTTTTTGTTTTAAGTGAGGAGGCTTAATGCAGATGAAGTGGCCATATGGAGTGAAAAAACATAGCCATTAAGAAGATAGAAAGATACTATTAGAACAAGGATTCCCAAAGTTTGTTTATGGAAAGCTGGCACAACAAGCAGGGCATCAAGCAGCAGGACCCGAAATAATTAACCTGTAGTAGAAACCCCAAAACTTTTCCTACCACTCTTGAAAGCAGGAAAATGAGCCAGTTTCTTGCTGCCTTTCAGAGAAAAGAGGGGTGAAGTTAGGGTGTGACACACTCAGCTGTCCAGTCTCCTGGAGTCCTCAAACACTCAGGAAACACTTTGAATGCGTGTAGCTGATTTTGCAGCTGAAGTGGCCTCAAACCACACTTGAATTCATTGATGATGGCTGTGGCCTTGTGTCTTACCCAAAGGTGTCCCAGACTGCCCTTCGGGAGCTCTGCAACAGAAGAGGTGTATGGCAAAAGGCATCAAGACAAGTATTGCTGTGAGAACATAATGTTCAGAAGTCAAAAAGTGGCTGAAATTCTAGCCGGGTAACATAAAAACAATGATCCCTCAAAAAAACCTCTTGTATATAAAAGAACTTACATGAACACTTTAGGACTTAATTCGCAGTGTAGGGAAGTGACTGGTGAGACTCCTCCACCTATTGCAGGAGGTGTTGTATAACACTCCTACAGCAGGTATGCTCTCATGCAAAAGATATTCCTAGCCTGATAAGAGACTTTTTTCATGAATCACAGTAATCTTCACAGCAGATACAGTATTGCAGGTAAGTAAAATGCTCTGATCGGTAGCTGTCAAAAAGTGGTGTTTTGGACCAAAAGAGAGACAAGCTTGAATGGCACCTGAAAACTATTTATATGCACTCCAATAACTGTGTGGACAATCATAGTGGTAAATTCGCAGCGTGGATAACCGTCTTCAGAGCCAGAAACTCAGAAACAAATGAACTCTTTGGCATGAGCTCTCAATATGAAATCACTTTAAATAAAAATCACAAAAAACATTAAGCCCTCTGGTCATTTATTTTGTATTATGCTGTGGTACTGTCTCTGCAGCCGAGAGGTGATTAACATGAAATACCACTAAATCTCTACCTGGTACAGAGAAAACCTTTAAAAATCCTTTTAATTATCTATCTGTGCCAGAAAACACAGTCAAGATTTTCTGTATTTTTAATCAGTGTTGTTACTGTTTGAGTCTTTTCATGTTTATTTTTTGTGATTTAAATACAAAGATTTTGTTGAAATAATGCTCTTTGATACAAATAATTTAGAGCAAAGAACGTGTGCCAGCAAAGTTAAGTTAATTATTTTGTCTGAATGCTTGGCAGATGAAAATGATGATAGACCTGGGACATGTCTACACTGGGCAGGAAGGTGTGGTGCAGAAATCCCCAGATGAACGCTGAATGATCCAGCTCCAGACCTTGAACCAAAACAGCCACATTTACATGGAGCTACTGACAGCAACCTTCAATAAGCTCGGGGCCAGTCCTCGGAAAATATTACAGGATCACCAACTTCCCAGCTGGCCACCGTGCAGTGTTGTGCTGATTGGATGATCCTGGGATTCAAGGATTTCAAGTCAACCTGAGTCTAACCTGAAGCACAGATCAAAAGAAACTGATAAACTGTGAGAAGAAGGTGCTTCTGCCCTAGTGGCAGCTGACTCTGGTTGGATATAAAAAAATGGCTGACTTGTTTGCTTATTTTTCATATTTTCACATTTTTCATATTTTGAGCCTATGTGATGAAGATCAAGGCATGGCTGAGTCACTTTAATGTCCACTACACATCCTTGGTGTTCCACAGTAAAAGGCACAGGAAAGCTGGTTGGACTTCATTCCTCGAATCAAAAGTCAAAAATGTTGTTAAACGGAAGGTTAGTTAATCATTTCAGATTCCATTCATCTTATCACATGCATTTACATAAAGGTATTTGTATGGTACACTAATTTGTTTGTATTCCCTATGGGAAAAATCCTAGTTTATAGGAAGGAAACCAGCAGTCACCTAAAAGATGCAAAAATACTCCAGTGCCACCTTGTGCTACAGCCACCACTGGGATGAGAAGCTGGATGTGAACCAAGTGGTTCCTTATCTTGTTGGAGGAGTTGGATTGTCAAGTGACTGGAGAGAGGAAAAAGAAAGAATGATGGAGAGAGAGAGAGTGCATTCACAATCATCCTCAAGACATGTATTCCCTAAAAAGCGGAGCTCACCCTCTTGGTATGTTCTTTTCTACAGAGACCACAACTGAGCCGTTTTTCCCGGTTTTGATGGAAGACCTAATTCTCATAAGTTACATTACAAACTGACCTGTCCAACTGGAGAAGAAACAATGTAGCTTTTTATAAGGCTGCTAGTAGGTAATTAGTAAGTAATTAAAAACCACAAAAAACAAAAACAACAACCCAAAAAAGACCACACATGAACTTGCATGAGCCCATGCCTCAGAGGTATCCTGATCTCCACCAGGCAGGCAGGCCAGGTGAGCGGCTGCTGTGGCAGAGCAAACCTGCTGAGGGTGTGATTGCTCACAAATGAGATCTCACTCCCAAGGAATCACATCATGCTTCCATGGGTGTGGTTAGGAGACTTTTACAGCTTCACAAATATTTGAACTATTGTTATTAGTAGCTATTTATACAACTCTACAACGTTATACAGTTATATAACACAGTCTGCAAGGCACTGCTCATGATTTGGTCACCAATATTTTCAGTAGGGTAAAATGAAATGATGGACTCTGGCCACATCTCTGAAGGGATGTAGGACCTGCTGAACCTCTGCTGAGGAGCCATGGGTAGGTGAAACCAGTATGTGTAGGAAGCATCAAGGAATATGATTAAGCTTATCAATTTAGGCATCTAAAGCTGCTTAGTCATCCCTCTATTTGGCAGGACTTTATCTTCGTGATTTCTCTAACTTCCATAGTCACCATGGGCCCAAGGCTAGATGTCTAAATAAATATCAAATCACATCTGAAGCAGAGCAGCACCCCAACATTCAAACATGCAGAGAAACTGAAGTGCCTCTCTCCCACCTGTGTCAAACAGCCAAGGCTGCTTAATCACTTCTCCACCAGCCAAGTCCTAAGGCAATCCACCTCCTGTTTCTAAGCCTCCAGATTCCAGTTTGCAATCCATTCATAATTATCCATGCAAGGTCTGAGTTGATCCCAGCTGGGCAACTCTGGGATGGGGCTCTGGAGGTGTCCCTCTGGGGTGTGGTAGTGAGCATCTGCAGTGGTGGTGGCTGCACCACTGTCTTTCCCTTTCTTCTTGTTGAGACCACATGAATCTTGTGTTTCAGAGAGGAGCTGAGGTTTACTGGTGTCTACCTGCAGTGTGGGAGGTGATGAATAGGGCCCCATAAACCAGTTTATGCCAGGGCTGAGACACCTGAGCAGATGCTGAGGTGTTTGAGTTTCAGCTGTAGCTTCATGATCTGCAGTGGATATGTAGGAGGCAGGACAGAAGCCAGCTCACACAGCAGAATGGGAAACCAATTGCTTTTGCTCCTGATTACCTCTTTTCAACAGAGGAGCAAATCCCAACCTGCCTCTGCCACCTGAACTCCTTAGACCAGTCCTGCCACACTGCTGGAAAGCTGGTTCAGATCCTAGGGATGCCTCCTCCTTCCTGAGGGCTCCACTGGGCATGTGACAGCCTGGAGGAACCTGTGACAGCCTGGAGGAGCACTCACAAGGAGTGGGTGTGAAACTGGCCCTGGAGGAATTGTCAGCTCTGAAGAGTTTCTGGCTTTTGTTAAGAGATGAAAAACAGTTGTTGGGCAGGAAAGATGGGTCCGAAGTCCTCCTGGCTGTGGCAGAGCAGAGCAGGAAAGGCAGGCCATTCCTTCATGCCGGCCCTCACCATGGAAAATTCTCGATGTGGCTGGACATCCCTGCTGGGAACGGGCTGGCATTAGCAAGAGATGGCCAAAGCCTGAGGCCCAGGGCAGAGCTCAGCCATGCCTGCGCAGTCACTGACTTGGCTGGGAATGGATGTAGATACAGACATCTGTGATTCTGGGATTGTGTGATCTCTTCTCCAAGATGTTTTCCTTGACATGCAGTTGTCAGAAGAGGTATATGTATGTGTGACCACACAACCAAATAAAATTAGGAACCTCTGTTACGACAAATATCCAGGAGCACTCAGGTAGAAATGCAACTCGGCTGCTCGAGAACATCCCAAACAGCCTCACAACTTGCTCGAAAGCCAAGCAAGAGTGCTGGTCCCTGTATCTAAGTGCTGCAAGGATGGCTCAGAATACAGCTTATATGGTAAGGTACAGCACAGGCAATTTTAGCACCCACATGTTCCTGCTTCCAACCTCTCCTCCCTGGTGCAGAACCAGGCTATCAGCTAACTGGTGGCAGATATGTACAATCTCAGCAGGCAGAGGTTGGACAAGGCTGTAATGTACTACCCTTAATGAGGTACTTTGATCTTACTCCTCCCATTTTTTATTTGTTTTACAGTGCTTTCCCTCACTTTCGTCCCCAGCAGACAGCCCTCGAACTGCAGAGACCCTCCCTTCACAAATAAGTTTACAAGGAAGGAACCTGTGAAGTGAGGCTGCATTTCAGGGAATGTAAACCTGTGTAAGAAAATATCTTTGAAAAATTATCTATAACAACTCACAGGATTCCTGGGAAGCCATTCAGGCATGAAAGTGCTGTGAATAGTATTAAAACAATCTAGTGAACTAAGGAAAACAATGTGAGGATTTTTTCCCCTACTCTTTCTAGTTAACTGAAATATATAATCATAATTTTACGTGGTCAACAGTTTCCAATTTCAGTGGTAGATTTACCATGCACTAAAGACTGAATATAGCCCACTACCTTCTCTATTTATCATTGAAGATATTGATATTCAATACCAATATCATGAGGAAGCTGGCTGTCCTTTAACAATTTCCATTAAAATGAATCTCTTTCATGGGAGCCATAGAAAAATCTCTGACACAGGGTATTTCTGTATCTTAGTAGCTCTTTTCTACACATACATCTACACGTACTTATTTACACCTTTATGCTAAACAGATAATTTTAATAGCAGGACTAAGACATCTTCTCGGATATCAGCAAGTCTCCAATAGGAGCATTTGCACTCGCCATATTGCTGGAACAGATTCTATATCTTCAGAAATTGTTAAAAAAAAAAAAAAAAAGAAAATCTAAATAATTAATTAAATAAAAGCCAGATCTTGTGAAAAAGACCTCATCAGCTACTTAACAGCTCTAACAGATGCAAAGGCATTGGGCAGTTGCCTATAGCAATTTCATACACGTAGAAGTTTGGGAAAATGAAAATGAGACAAAAATGCTAACTTATCGACTTATCAAGACAGGGGGGGACTGTGACTCCGAGTATCACTTCTCTTCCCAGACATCTCAAAATCACGGGTATGTAAAAGACGCAGTTTCATGCCCATGTGCCTTCCTCTAAATATTGATGGTGCATACAGGTGTCTGACACCAGCCCCAATAAACGCCCACTGATCTGTCAGCATCGGGACACACGTGCATGCCTCTTACATGACTCGGAGTTTGTTTTTTAGTCATACCTAACTGAGCAGCCACATGAAAGCCGTGGCCCATGAGTCACTGTCAGACATCAGATATCACATGTGGGAGAATCGCAAAGTATGACAGATACTGTTACCATTATGTAAACTTCCTGTCATCATCACTCTTGGATGTTCATATTCATGAGTTACCCTCTGCATGCCTCGAGCTGGAGCTTTGCTTTCTATGTAGGCCCAGGCAAACCCAGTTGTTCCTGACTGTGAGATGGAGCTTGTTTTGTTCTCTTGTTTAGACTCTCAGTTCAGTTTTTTGCCAAGGCAGCAATACACTACACACTTCGCTGGATGTACATTAAGCTTCTGGTGCTAGGGTTGTCAAAAGTCTCAATTATTAATTTGCACCTGCTAATAGGGAGACTACATATGCAGACCACATATTCAAACTTGAAATCAATTTGACAAGTAAATAGTTGAAGGGAGGGGCTGTCCTTAGCTTCCTGGTATTTTTCTGACTTCATCACATTGTGTAATTTTCCCCCCGAACCTGAATGAACAGATCTTTAATGCCCCTTGGCACTATTATTTTCTCACATTAATAAGGAGAGCATCTGTGTGTCTTGACTCAGAAGATAATCTGTAACACATACAGCCCGGTAAACAACAACAACAAAAAAAAGTGAGAAACCTGTGTTTATCTGAAAGGCTGTGTTTTATAACCAGCATACACTCAGAACCTGAAATCATTTATTGAGGCAGCTGATGGTTGAACTGTGCCATGTGCTGAAGGCACCCAGGATGGGGAAAAAAATATCCTGATAGTTCTGGATGCCCATCCACCCTTAGCTCATATACACCCAGCCTCTGGACAGCTACATATTACACACCAACTTCAACATTCAGAGGAGGTAACTTGGAGTGAGTTTTATAACCCAGCAGCTGATGGTTTTGCTGTGTTTTCAAAGGTTTTTGTATTGCTCAAAATTAAAGCAAAAGGTGTTATCTGATGCCTCAAAATGGCACAGAGAATGGCAAAAGCACCTTTGTTCCCGCAGACTGTCTGAACAATGTGTTAATCCTTACTTTGAGAGATCACCTCTAGAAAACAGGGGAGGGTTCCAACCTTTCTGTCAGTGTGAGCCAGTTTTTCTACTGTTGCAGCCAAAAGAAGGTGCCAAGTGACAGCAAAGTAGGGTTAGTTTTGTAATGAATAGGTCTGAGCAAACCTTGGCTTTGTGCATCTCCATAGAATAAGGCAGATGAAAAAAAAGCAAAGTTCTTCAAGTTCAGGTGCAGGAAAAATGCACAAGGAAATGAAGTATTATTTATATTATCGAGCACCTGCTAAAGAATGGTGTCCCCACGCAGCTCTGTCTGAGCCGATGGTGCAAAAGGTGACAGTGTGGTCTTGGCTCTGTGTCAGCAGCTGTTTTGGTGCAGGCAAGGCAGAGTTGCCTTGGAAAGTCCACCAGAGGCAGGGCAGCTGAGGTCTGCACGGCTGAGGAGGGTAAACTCTGCCCAGCAGGGTTAGAAGTGGGTTAGGTAGGTGGGTGGATGGGTAGGTATCATCTTTGCCTTTCTTCTACATCCAGGAACTCAACAGGCAGCTCACAGTCCCCTCATGAAAAATGGAAACCTGTAGTCCTGAAATGTTCTCTCAGTTTTATTCAGAAGTTCGTTTCCCTAGGAGGTTGTTGGAGGAGAATGGTCTTTTTTTTTACATCTGAATGTTTTGCAACAGAAAAAAAAATCTTTTTGAAATGTTTCAGTCCCATTTAAATACAAGTGTTAAAGAGTCTGCTGTTAATTATCCATCCAGGATGATGGCATCTGTTATTTCCTTTTAAATGCTCCATTTACTTTAACTTTATAATGAAGTGCAGTAAATCTATTTGCAGAGGTTGTTAACTCTTTGAATTTGTTTCAATTTTTTTGATATAGAGGATGTTTTTAGACTTTTGCCACACATTGTCCTCTTGAGGGGCTGAAGAGAAAACTAACATATACATTTGAGGGAGGTTTATTTCTGACCTGTTATGAAACCTCTCCTGATACCTCATAAAAAAAAAGAACTTTAGAAATTTTGAAGAAAACAAACTATGTCATTTCTCTCAACATTTTTTTTTGAATTGCCAACATTTCATACAGATTTGCACTCCCAAATCTTTCTGCTGGAAGCTATTTACATCAGAAAGGAAGAATTGTGAAGCTGGGGGCTGAAAAACAGAATTTACACTTTTTCTCCACAGCATTTCACATAAATTTAATGTTTCTTTTTTTTTTTCCTCAGGTCTTTGTAACACACTGTGTTCCAGATCTCAAGCTGGATAGATTAAGTGGCATGTACTCTATTTGACATGTCAAATTTCTGTTACTGCTGCCTGCAATACATAGGAGCAAATGTCACTTGTATTTTTTGAACATATGCAACAAATTTCAACCTAGAAGTCAGCTCATGGGTGTCTGAGTTTTTTTTCCTCTCTCTCTTTTTTCTTCCTCTTATAATGCCAAAAGGCCTTAGAGCCAATCTAAATGTAGCTGACATCAGCTCTGTGGTTTCTTACTCAGAAAAGGGTAAGGGAGGGACTTTAGTAAAAATGAGAATTTTCCCTCTAGGATGATTCTCCTAGGATCTGCAGCCTTGGAGAGCTAAGAATCCTGGAGGACTCAGAATTTTCTCAGTTTTATTTGAAGCAGACAGACAAAAATAGAAAATCTTGCCTTTTGTCCTAAGAGTGTGTGTTAGGTTGTAGCTCTGCAAACCAGGCAAGAGCTGGTGGGAGCAGCAGGACCCTCACCTGCAGCCCTTCCTGCAAGTGCCTGTCCCCTGTTCCTGTTGTTGTGAGGCCATGCAGCGAGGAGTGGGGCTGGAGGGGAGGGTTTAATCTGTAATAACTCCCTCCCTGGAGACAATCCAAGGCTGTGCCAAAGCTTGTGCTGGTGCCAGTTTAGGATGGATGAGCCCTGAGTAAGTATATGCCTTGGATACTTCTCTTGACCTAACTTTTCTTGTTCCCTTCTTGCAAGAGCTTATGCTTTATTTTCATTTAACAGAATTGCTCTAAAAAAAAAAAAATATCCTGGAGATGTGATTCCTACTGCAAAATCCTGTATTCCATTTAAATTGCTGCTAAAATTTATTTCCTTCTCAAAGCCTATTGTTGTATGCAATCTACAATTAGTCAAGGAAATGGGTTATCCTTTCTAATTTGAAACCGGTTTAAAGACCTTTCTCATGTGTTTGGAAAAGGATATTACATAAAATATCCGTCTACTATAAAAGGCAATAGTGCAGCAATACTTGTGACCATGGCGTACTGAGAACATTGCTATGATGGTCTCTTAAGTTATTCTATACAGAAAGGGAACAAACCCCAAATAATATTGAAGTGATTTTTTTCTTGTAAAAATATTTAAATTGACAATAAACAATTAGTTGAAATATGAAAACCGACTGACATCTATGGCGTTTTTGTAGTACTGTGTAAATTTACCAAAATAAAGAAAGAAAATCAGTCCACACCAAAGATAATTTTATATAAATCAAAACAATACTTACATGAAGTTTCAAAACTCCTTTGGAGGCTGCTTATTCACTATGAAAATGTCTTCTCTCTGGAAAGACTTAATAGACATAGAGATACTTGTGTCTTCTGTCCTCCAAGAACAAACTGAACTTATATTTATTGCAACTGGATGACCACTTCCTCTGAAATTTTCTCCAAGGCTGTGGAGTCCTACGAGATGTTCTCCCAGTTTTTTCCGCTTAGCTTCCAGATCTGCTGGAGGACAGAGACTTCATTTTTTCCCCTCATTACCAGTTTTCTCCTCCCCAGACTCCTGTAACCCAAAAACTGCAAAGCCATGGAGATTATTTACTAGGTTAGATTATTTATTAGATTATATTATTTTTTATTATTATTAAAGCTAATCCTACTCAAAGTGGAATTAACTGTTTTGAATGCCCCTGATTAGCAGCTCGGTGTCTGTGCAAGGACAGGGAAATCTCTGATAATTAAAAAAAATTAAATCTTGATTTCCCAAACTCCGTTTCTCCTGGCTTAAAGTAATAGAATTTTTCTTTATATTTTAACATTTTGAACTATCCTTTAAAGCTTTCCCTTTTTAATCCTCTAGGACTATTACACCCCTCCCTAGACCAAAAAAGGAATCCCCCCCTCCAAAAAAAAGGAAAATAAAACACTTTCTTTAGCAGATATAACAATTGTATTGCACATAACTTGAACCACAGTTTTCATCTGAGGAACTCTTACCTTCTCAGACCCGTTGTGAGCTGCCTGCCCTTGCTCCTGCTACCCTTGGCTTTCTGCCTAAAGTTAAAGTACATATTTAGTATCTTTTTAATATTTCATGTGTCTCCCATCTGGTGGGCCATGTTCTAGTGTCACAGGAGATGGACTTTATGATCTGAAGTTAGGTGGCCATCTCTCACTATATAATGGTATTATAAGCCAGTCTGATAATATACCGGAGGATTTTTGGTTAATACCCACCCAGCTCTTTTTTTTTTTCCAGGATCCTGTAAGATCGCTTCACTAAATGTTGCAACCCACGTTTGGATTATTTTTCTTAACAATCATTATTCTATATTTATCCATACTGAAGTGTATTTTTAGCCCATGTCTTTCATCAGTTAGAGGGTCTGTGTCCCTTTAGACCCATTTCATTCCTCCCTGCCATTTGCCATATTTAGCTAACTGGCATTGCCATGTTACTACTTATCCTTTTGGGGATTATTATGCTACTGCAAAGGTTTTGCTGATGAACTATGGCATAAATTTTCTTGACCGTTAATTAATACCAAGCATTACATTTTATGGGTGGTTCAGGATGAAATAGGATTTCATCTTCCTACAAGACACATCAAGGATATATGGATTTTAGAAATTAGAGACAGGCATGCATGCACTCCGCATAAAAAATATATTCCCAGGAACCAATTTCCTGGTGGCAAATTATTGGCTGAATATATCAGTACAGATGGCTGTCTAAAATGCAATAATGCTAGGCATGTGTCACCATGATGTGGGAACTCATTCAGAAATGGAATACTGCAGCATTGGAATAAATAGATATGTAGCTGAAATTACAGATTGTGGAATACAGGATGGGTGCAGGCTGCTGCTGCTTGGTGCCGAGGCTCTAAGTTCCCTTCCTAGGAAGCAGAGATCTCCATAGGCATTTTGTCATGTACTTGGTGCAATTTCAGCTCTTAATTGTCTATTACAGAATGGATAAGAAGTTGAATTAAAAAGAAGAAAAAAGGTCAGAGTTTGGCATAGCCATGAGCTGGTGTTTGAGGTCCATCACCATCACTACAAACAATAAGGAACCAAGCCAGGCTTGGTCTGCCTGAGGTCAGGAGCTAACAAAGTGTTGTGGATATCTCAGATTTTGAAGAAATTTCTTTCAGTAATTAGATGGAGACTTTTTGGTTTATAAGTGTAATCCTTGCAAAGGCTAGATAGATGTGAAAACACAAAACCACTGAAGCTCTGAAAATGGAAGAGGAAAAGCAATTATTTTCTCAATCTCCATATGTTTATACTTTGAATATGGGTTGTAGTTTTATGTTGGTAGAGAAAAAGATCCAGTTTTCACTTTATACTTTTGCTTTTTAGCACAGCATTTTAGGCATCTATAAATGCTGCGAACCCCATAAACACAGAAATAACTCATGGTTCTGAAGCAACTGTTTGAAATCTTGAAAGGCCTACTTCAAGGTCACATGACAAATTTTGAGTTTACAAGAAGCCCTCTTGGATTTTCAGTAAAAATGAATAATGGGGCACTTACAGCTTTTAGACTTGACTGCACTTCATGCTCTTCAGTGACACTACACAATTGTTCATGATTTGCAGTAAGAAATGTAATGATTTTTCTTTAATTCTTTTCTATTGAATTTTTGTACTCTACTGTATTCTTTTGTGCTACAATAGAATTAAAAAGGGGAAGAGAGATGAAACCTTGACAGTTGTGGCATTCTGGTACATGCATAAAATTTCTTAACTTTTCACCCCTTCAAGATATGTAAAAATCTTCTTGTCTTTACCATATGTCCTAAAAACACATGCCATGTACATTGCCACAATGATGGTGTATGTGGCAAAGGAATTCGTTTGTCTGTGAAATAGGTATTAAGCCAAAAAAACCTGAAGATTATGGGTTTGCTTTGATTTAATCTGAATAGTGATCAAAGAACAAATCAACGGTGTTTCTTTGTATGGATGTCTAAACCACTAATATCCTTATGCCAAGGTGTCTTCCTCAAGGCTGTTTAAATGCAAAAGCTCCCCAAAGTACAAAGATCAGACTATTCTCCCTCTGTAGCAGACTAATTAGAAATGTTATTTGTAGGCCTGTCAATAGATGCTGAAAATACAGATATTTGGCATTAAATTCAACTTTCAGTGACAGATTCACGCAATTCGTGGGCACCCAAAGTGTTGCACTGAGAGCAGAATTTTGCTATCCAACTTTGCCTAGAATAAAACTTGCTCTTTAATACAATTTTTGAAAGATCACAAAAGGATTGCACTACACCAAAGATGTTTTAAACTTTGTTTCAATATTTAACCAAGCCAAGAGTCCTATCAGAAGCTGAAATTTCTCTATCTTTCCCCCACTCCCTAAGACCTGCAAAGGTTTGTTCTTGGAATGTAAAAGCATATGATGAAAACCTGAGAATTCATTATATATTTAGAGAATAGCAATCATAATTGCTTTTCTCACTCTCTCTTCTTGTATGGGCTTACTTGTACGTGCTTCTGCTAAATATGGTACATGTATTTCACTCAGATTAGAAAGCAGGCTGACCTTCATAACCATGTGTACTTGCTCTGCCTAAGGATAAACACATTTTAGTGGAAAAGTCTTCTATTCAGTTAGGTAAAGACACTTCATGTTGTAAGAAACATGCCATTTTATTTTCACATAGAAGTCTTTTTCATGAGAAAGGAAGGGAGATTAATCAGTTCAAGAAATCCACAGTTATTTGTTAATCTTAAATATAGAAGTTATTCAGTCTGGCAGTTTTTTTCCTTAATTTCTAGAATTAGTAGTGCTTTTAAGTGTTGAACAATACTAGAAGAAATACCACTCTATGTAATCAAAAAGATATTTTGTTGTTTTATTTTTTAATTCAGTTTTTAACTGTAAGAGTTGGATTTGTATTGGGTTGACAAAGGCCTTGATAAAGTAGAAATGGGTCAAAAAATTTACTACTACTACTAAATCATCACTATTACTACTTATCTAAATACATTCCTGATTTATAAGAACTGCCCCCAGAACAATTTCTTAGTTGGTCTCATAGTTGGATTACATCTTACTAGATGATTGACTATATGTTAGCTGAGAGGTGGTTAAATCTCTTTTATGAGGCATGGACACATTAAAGGTTATTTTCTCACTTTTTGAGAGAGATTTTCTCAAATGTCTCTCAAAAAATGTAGGACTTTTAAAGAGAGCTTTGAAAGAGCTTACACTTTAAACGGTGGCTGAATTGAGAAACTGCTAAAAATAAACAAATGGAGAAAACCAGGAATCTGTGCTGGTGCACGCGTTTTCCTCCCCAGCACGTGCTCATGCCCACACACAGGCACAAACTGCCGGATGCATCCTCACCTGAGATAAACTTCCACAGTTTTCAAGGCCACTCACACCATGTTGATTCATCTGTGATGGTAGTCCGAAAAAGCTTGATGATACCCTCAATAGGCAACAGCATGAGCAAGGAAGGAATTTCAAGTTGCCGCATTCACTCTGAAGTGGACTTACTTTGCTTCTTTAATTCTAGAATCAAAAGTTTCTCACTTGGGTGTAATCCCATATTTACATCAGAAGTGACCATGTCAAATTAGGAAGTGTGTTTTTCCATTTAAAGGAAAATTTGGAGGAAGAAGGAAAGAGCCTGCCTGCATTATTTAAATTTTGGCTGAGATATTTGTATGTTTATTAGGAAAAAAAAAATATGAACTATGTGTCCCTCCATATTCCAAAGGGCTCCATGTTTTCCTCTTGGTTTTCATGGGTACTTTGCCCAACTACAGGATAGGGCTCTGAGATATCTACTGCAGAATGAAGGCTAGTTCATCAGTTGCATGTTGACACACTGTGACAAACCATTCTGAAACATTTACTACATTGCTGATTTATTTTCCTTGTGGGCACAACTCTCTAAATGGCCTAGAAGCTCACAGCTGAGCTGAGTGACTGGTATTTGTACTGCTTATTCGTGCTTATTAATTATTGCTTATTACTTATTACGTATTTGTACTGCTTGTGGGCCATTCTGCTGTATTCTACCCCATTGTTCCAGTGACTTACTGTATGTCAGGATCCATCACATCCATCCTTAATTTTAATGAATTATTGCAGTCATTCAGGTTGGTGGGTTTCCTAAAATTGTTTTGCTGTCACATTTTGGGGAAAAGAGAGAAATCCTTAGACTGTATCTTATTGGTGCCTCTTGAGCTCTTGACCTAGGAAGCAAAATATCTGAACAACTAAAGACAAAAAGAATGTGCTTGTCCCAAAATATGTAATCTAAAAATGGTAATAATCATAACAGAGAAACCTTTTTGTGGTCATTTGATAGTGGTTACATCTTTTATACCATAGCCTACCCACAAGATTTTTATTTTCATAGGTGAAGACAGTGTGAACCTATCATGTCTCTCAGTAATTTTACAGTGATTCCCTCTGTAGGAATCTTAATGTCACACACCAGTGACTAGTCCAACCACTTGTCTCCACTGATATTCATAGGTATTCCATCAGAAGGTAAAATTACTCTACAGTGCCTTTTTTTGACAAAACTTTGCAAAGCTTTCATCCTCAGGGAATCTTTTTCTGACTTTATTTTATGCTTTAAAGCGCAGGGATTGACACTTGTCATTTCAATGTAGCAGGTAGAAGTGAAAAAGTTTTAATCCATACCACAGTACAGCCTTTTCCTGAAAATGCTTTTTATGCCAGTAGTGAGCTTTGCTTGGTTATCCAATGAAGGAAACACTTCCTCAGATTTATGTATTTCTTGCCTTTTAATCTCTACACTTTCAAAATCAGAGGGACACAGCTAGGTCAGATCAGACTGGTTGGTCCCCAGTTTAGGCTCTGATTTGGCCATCTGATCTCAGTATTCCTTGGATCATCTTTTAGAGATGGTCTGCAGAAGCCCAGAAGCTGGGTGTGCACACAATTAGAATCCATTCCTCTGAAATCCAACAGGAGCTGCTCCCAGCTTGACTTATGAGCAGATCACCTATATAACTCTGGAGAAGATGAGGTTACCACAAAACTTTGGGGGGAATTGCATTAACTAGCACAAGTCAGAAATCAATGGTTGTGATTTCTCTGACTGTGGCCCAGGATGCTAGTCCAATTTAATGGAGAACAAAAGAAGAAAATGGTTGAACAGACTTGACATGAATTTCCAAACGGAGAAGAAAAGAAGAAAATGGTTGAACAGACCTGACATGAATTTCCAAAATAGCTCTTAGCCAATGGCATATTGCTGTAGCAGCATAACAACAGTCACAATGTTTTCCAGAATGTGAAAAAAGAGCATTTCTTTCAGAAGACAGAAATTACTGGTGCGAAACAGAAACCTGGATGACATAAAATCCCAGAAACTGAGGTGTATCTGATAGCACAGGACTTGTTGAGGCCCAATCTGATTCAGAACCATAATTTGCCAATTCATACGCCCCAGGAAAATGAGTCTGTCATACACACTAGCGCGCCAGTAGCGTTTTGGCTTGTGCTTCCCTTCTGCCAGCAGGAGCTGCGGTGTGAGGTGCGGGATCTTCCCAGTACTGGAATGTGCTTCTGGCCCTGGTTCATGTCGTGATCGACCTGCACTGCCACGTCTGCCAGTGCACCAAGGTGAGAATGCAGCCTGAAGTAACCTAAATGGAAAAACTGGGCAAAGCTCCATGGTGGACAGAGCAAGGAATCATATTTTTGGTTTAGAATACAGTAGAATGAGATATTTCAGTTTGTAGGGGCCTACAATGACCATCAAGCCCAACTGCCTGGTCACTTCAGGGCTGTCCATGTTGCATCAAAGGTGTTTCTTGGGGGAAATTTGGGCTAGGATGGTCTAAGCTCTCCAATGTGGGAAGCAAGTAGGACAGCTGGCAAAGGCAGTGCATGTGAAGTTCCCTCTCTAGGCTTCACTGAGGCTTCTATCAGAATGCTATATGCAAGTCTAGCTTTAGTTACTGGATGGTATACAGAGACAAGACAAGACAGGTGTACGACATTTATTTTTAGATAGCTTCTGAGAAAAGAGGAGGAAAGCTGCATGCAGCAAAATTTTACTCTGGCAGCACAACATAAAAATAATTTGCTTTCTGTCTGCAAACAAATTTAAATCCTTATTTTGCTGTATTAAAAACAATATAAAATGAACAGTTAGCATAAATAAGTCTCACTGCTCAGTGGACTCTCAGCTACATGTGATAAAGAATGTAGATGCCCATATGTTTATATGCTGCAAATTGAATATTTAGCCAACTGATCCCTGAAATAGAAGCAAAAATCTGAAGTTAAGTGCTTGGACTCTTTGAACAGTACACAGGCATGTTGAAAGGGCTTGTTGAAAAAAAAATCCCTCACAGCTAAGTGGAGACCTGTCCACTTGAAGACAGTAAGCAAATTCATCTCATGAGACCTGGCCTCCATGGAGGTGGCCCTGTTTCCTTGGGGTCCAAATTCAGGCTGATCCCGTTGGGAGGAGGGATGATGTGGGCACCAGGCAGCACTGCCAGAGGTGCAGGAAGATGAGAGAGTGCTGCTCTTGCTGTGTGGGGAGTGACTCACAAGTTCACGTTGCAGCACAAGTGAACGCAGAAATCTCCCATGGGAAAAATGTGCTTTGTGCCTCTGGGAGCTGCGGGAGGCAGCAGGAGAAGCAAACCAGGTGCTTTGGATGTGTGAGCAATGGGGGGGGAGCAGCTCTCCCTGGGATCTTGCCCCTCCATACTCTCAGTACATCCTTCTGCTGCAGTTTTACTGCCTTGGTGCTTCCTCAGCTTCTCGCTGCCTTGATGTATCCCCAGCTTCTCGCTGCCTTGGGTGCTGTGGTGGAAATCACAGAAGGATAAAGCCATAGTGGCAATTTCTTAATTGCCTTTCTTCTGTGGTTACAGCTTGCTGAAATACTCCTCCAGATTATGGGAGCAGTGGTAGTCAGATTTGGAAAGGAAGTCTGTGTGGTTTTGCAGAAATTTGCAGTTAATAAAACGATAATAAGGAAACTAAGAGAGAAAGATTACTTCAGATCTGACTATTTGCTGATTAATCTGGTCAGTGTGGGGAGACATGATTTGTGGATTAAGGTCAATGGTAATCCCTGGTTATGAAAACTGAAAAACAAAGCTAAATTGCCTGTATCTTCAGAATGAGAAAGAGGAAACATTGATGGTGACATTCAAGAGTCACAAAATATCCCTACAATATAAAAGTATGTTAATAAAATGCTGGCTGTACTGCAGCTGCCAGCTTCAGGTAATGCACATGTGGCTCTTAGAGAGGGGACTGTAGAGTCCAGATCTTGACACAATTGTCGTGAACCACAGAGAACGAATACTTAGCATGTATAAAACAACAATGGCATCCATTTCCATTCAACATCTTGACTCCAATAATTGTTCTTAACTACAACTGCTTGTCTTGCCGAATTATCTGTTTCTAGCAAATATGGAACAAATTGTGTTTGGAATCAAAATATCATTAAACCGTCAGTTCTATGAGTTGAAATATAACTCTTTCAGTGAAAAACTAGATTGTTTTATGTTTACTGAAAGAAGGCCTTGTAACAGTAGGATATTTCTGAAAAGCCAAACTGATGACAAGAAATCCCCAAGATATGATGAATTTACATTGAACTCCCAAGCCATATCAGGCATTGCACTGCTTGCTTCCAGCTGGAGATTATTCTAGAGAGTGTAGAGACTAGATTTTTGAAGTTTCTTAGATGTTTACTTCCCACTGATTTCACAAGAAACATCTGTAAGTCTTGATTTCAAATGGAGATCATCACCTACCTGCTTCAGCCAGTGTGGTTCTAAATTCCCTGCACATAAAAGCTGTGGCAGGATTGAGAAACAAATCCGAACTCCAACTGCTCTGCAAAATCCTTTTGAAACATTAATTTTAGGTCTTTTAATAAATAATTACAGAGAAGTAGCATGCCAGAACCCAATAACCTGCAGATGTGATGGTATCAGAAGCAACCTTCTGAATCTCCAGGCTTTTCCACATATTTGAACGGCATATCCTCCCCAGTTTGATATCTATTTCTCAGTAATTCATTTTTCTCAGACTGAGAAGGAGATTTCTTAACAGAACTGATTTGCTTACAATTGTGAACAAATCTCAATAATTTAATCTTGTTACTGTAATTTTCATGAAGGCACAGTATCTCTTTTGGCAACTGATCTGTTAATGGTTATTGGATTATGCCATAAAAAACCAAAATTAAATGGTAACCTTGTACATTTGCCCTTTAATGAGGGAAATATTGTCAAACCTTGTTGCTGTTTCTTCAGTTAGACTAGTTTTTAGTACTAGGAAAGTTCAACTGATTGCAAACATATATAAGCAATTTGCAACATGTATGACTACAGATTAGGGAGAAAATCTTCAGTTACTGCATATTCAAGATGTAAGCCAAAATATGTTAGGGCAAGAAAGAAATTTGCAAGACTCACAAAAATATTCCAGGCTCTTGGTAAATAGCTTTATAGTCTCAGACACAAAGGGGAATGATAAGCTATAGGCATTTTGAAGTCATTCTATGGGGTCGACATCCTATTACTTAGATGCATGTATGAAACAGACTGGAAATGCACTGACACATCAAAGAAAAATATTATGCTAGAGCTTTTCTTTTTAATTAAATACAGAGAAATAGTTACATGAGCCTCTGCAGGGATCTTTTTTCCTTTTTTTTTTTTTTTTTTTGTAAAATATTGAGAAATCAGTTTGTTTAAACGTTAAGCTGTTCATAGGAAAGTAAGACCCTGGAGGTTAGAGAAAGTGTTGTCACTCAAATCTGTTCTCCCAAGGAGCAATTACTGTAGTCATTAATGTGCCTTGTTCCAAAATCTAGTCTGACATTAAATACTGCTTGAAATGTTCAGAAGACAGTTAAAAGGTAGGAATGGATCATTTTCTCATGCAACATGTGCTGAAAAGCTTCCCCGTGCATTCAATCATCTGGCTTCACAAATCCTAGTGGTACCCTTCTGAAGCTGTTATGGAACATATTGGTTGCATATTTCATTTGTTTCTGGCAAGAATAATTAGATGAATGTTTAATTAGAAGTGATTTTCTTTCATGAATCATGGCCAGCTGACTGAAGGGTTGATGACAGTCCATATTAACCAATAATACATACATCAGAATAACTCTGACTTGCTAGTATAACAGAATTTTAGGTACTTTAGAAATGCCCCAGCAGAAGGATAAATCCCCAGTCAGTATAAATCAGAGATTCGCTGAAGATGACAGGACTATTTTATTAGAAACTTCCTAAGAATCTGGGAAAATTTACTGCAATATTATTCAGAAAGATTCCTGCTTTGCTGTGCTCTCTGTCTTGGATTCTAACCCCTGTGAGGCAAAACAAATCATTCCCCCTCACGCCTGTCCTTGCACCCAGCTTTGTTCACACATTCCCATTCCTTCAGTCCTGTTCATCTCGCCCATCTTGGGATGCTTATCCTCCATCCACCTGCACCTCTCACATCTAGAAAAAACACCAGGTCCTTTATCCCCTACAGGTAAATATGGCTCTGCAGCAGCATGGCCAGGACAAACTCACCCTCACCACTCCTGCCATCCTCTCACCTTGCAATGGCATCATGGGGCTGGTGGGATGCAGGGCAGTCATGCATGAAATGATGCAGAAGATCTTCAGGAGAAGGACCCTAAAGCTGCCTGTGGTGACGGCAAGCAGGATCTGCAGGCAGCTGAACCTCTGTGGTCCCTGCGCAGGGTTGCTCCTGCAGTTTTCCCCAAACCTGTGTATTGAAAATGGCCAACTCCTTGTCAAAACTGGTTTTGATGGATTTTAATGCATTTCTGTGGTGACTCAGGGATCTTTCATGACCTGCTCTTTATATAAACACCAAGTAAAGCATGTCTATTTTTTCACTTGCTGGAAAACTTCGTCTTTTGTGAAGAAAATGCACTTATTTTACATTCCACACTTTTCCCAGTTTTTCCAATTAACCTTACTAGTTATAGTTAGTAGGGCCATACATACACATTCATTCCCAATCGTTACCAATTACTTTGGACCACGAAACATTTGCTTGCTCTAGGGTACCAGCAAGGAAACAGTAATTAACTGAGATAGTTGCTGCTTTCCCTTGAAAGCTAAAGAATAGGATTATGCTGTCTATAAACTAATAGGCTTAAATCAATTCAATGTAGTTAATAGGAACCCTTGATAACAGGAAGACACCTCAAAGCCTTGACTGTGAACTTTTCCCATTACTTCAAAACTGTGGACAATGAAGATAAATGAAATTTCAATTCTGCAGTTGTAATAGAAAGGGTAGAGGATAAAGTATGCCTAGAATCAAAGACTAAGTTGAATGATCATATTCTAATTAATGATTGTTATAATTCTCCTGACATCTGCAGAGCCCTCTGCAAACTTTAGCTTTCCTGTGAGTTTGGCAGGTGGTATCACCCTCATTTGACAGACCTTGAATACAGCCCATGCTAAACTTCAACCTGCTCTTTGCCTGAGAGCCTCTTTGCCTTTTTCCGTCCAACAGGTTTAATATCAGATTTAATGAAAGCAGGAATGGTGGTGAAGGCAGGGCACTGTTCTCCTTCACACGACTTGTTAAAGAAATGGAGGCATGGCTTGTGATGAAGCTCCATGGGCTTGTCAGAGATACATCTTGATCAAGACCTTGATGCCTACGGGAGGATTTAAAAGGATTTTGAATCCTTGTGTCAAAACCCCCCAACTTTTCCCCCCAATGTCCACATGGAATTCCACCCTTTCTCTGGGAGTGTCTCAAATGCTGAAAGGATGGGCGCCTCACAAAGAAAACAGCTGTAACTGCTGTGTTTTAAATTGCTGCTGCTGCCCTTTCTATCCTCTTTAAAGAGTCACCCAGTTGATGAGACCTGTGGGTTCAACATCTTTCAACAGGAGGCCATGCTTCACTCTGTATCCAACAGTCAGGACCACAGGAGATGTTGGGTGACTCACTGGCACATCAATTTCTCCTAAAACAAGGATTTTCAGTGTAATCCAGCTGGACAGCATAAAGGCAGACAGGAATTGATACTACATGACCAAGGCATTAGTGGTGAAGACCTGAGATCTAATCCATGATTTTAAAGTTGTATATTGTGCTTCAAACAATGTAAAATGAAGAAAAAAAGTTCTTATAGGTACCAGAGTGCATATGTCCACTGGTCTGTGAGCTTCAGGGGAAGAAAAGTGACTCTTTAAAGCCTCACCTGAGGTGACTGATACCTTGGCAGACAGATGAGAGGCCCTCCCCTCACATCTCAGTTTCTTTTCTGTCACTACCCAAAGTGACACCTATTTGGGAACCTACTCAGAGCTTCTCAAGGGTCCAAGTGCTTCACCTGGGACTACATTTTGCTTAGTCCTTTCTTTTTGTATTTATCTGTTAACTGTGAACCTCTTACAGGACCATTGGTTCCTGTAGGAGCCTGAAGTTGAACTCACACCTCTAACCTGGGATGATAACTCACACCTCTAGCCTGATATTCAAAAATACTGTCTGTCCATCTTACTCTGCAATACTCCATAGAATTACTTTTTTTTTTTCAATGTCTGTTTATTACTACGTCTACTTTTACAGAAACATGTTTCCCCTCCTTCCTTTGATTTGCCTGCTGGCTGTTTGGGTTTCAGTCTTTCTAACTGTTGGCCAGACACGGTCTGCTTGTACCAAATCCCTTTATTCAGTATCCAATTCCAGTGGAATCAGGAAATTTTCCCAATAATACTAAATACAATCGCTGGTTCCTTGTACACAAAATTGGATGAGGAACAGTTTGCCACTCCTCAGAAATTTTGGGAAAGTTAATTAATATATATTCTTTAAAAGTCAAAGTTAGTGGGTTAATACTTAATACGTAACACTGAAATGATTAAAAACTTAATACGCCAGTCTGAAGGCTGAAACAAAGTCAGGGAGAAGAATGTTGTGACAAGGCTACAGCATGGGGCAGAAGGGCAGCTGGGAGGAATACAGAACCATATTGAAATATTTTCGGAAGGATATCTCATCCCATGAATTGACAAAAGTATTGCCATGTGAAAATGAGCAAGGTTTTGCTTCTTGTCAGCTGCAAGAGGGATGAGGTAGGGAAGCTGCATAAAGTCATTTACTGCTTCTGCCTAATTTTGTTTTTCATAGATGGGGAGGGAGGGCTAAAATGGAGGGCAGTGATCTAAAATACAAACGACCAGCACAATTACATAGCTTTATAAGGTTAACCTAGCTCTGCCTTCAGACAGAAGGGAGGCAAAATAACTTTATTGCCTTAGATTGCCTCTGTCTACAAATCTTAAGCACATTTAACTCCACCCTGTCTTCCAGGCAATAAGTAACAGTATTAAGTACATACATTTAAAGCTTAAGGTAGGCCCAGAAACCACCCACTGGTTAATTGCTCCTGTGCATTATTAGGAAGAGGACTTGCTCCTAGAAAACCTTAAGGTCTTGTTTTTCAGCGATTTGGGGCGGTGTGGTTTTTGTTTTTGTTTGGTTTTTACTTTTTACAGTAAGTACTTTTTGCACACTCTAACCTGACAAGAAGCATGTCTCAATAGTGAGGTTAAACAGGTACAGCTGCCATGCCAACAAACGAGCTGCTGCTGCTTCTTCAAGCTGCTGCTGAAATAGTGTTTTAAATTCTCTGAAAGAAGATACTTTAGCTTACCATGTCCAAGTAAATTAATATTTTTGTGGCCCATGCCAGTAGAAATACAAATATATCTAAATAAAGCTGGCTTGAGTTGAAAGGCATGGTTGCTAGGTAGCCACTATCATGATAGTGAAGGTACCAGTGAAGCACAGAGAGGTGACTTCCTTGTACTTGCAGAGATCCATTTTTCATTCTCCTTGAAAATGAGTCTTTATTTTTTTTTCTGTACAGATGACAAGATCACCAGCTCAGCAGGAAAAAGTCTGCAGAAAAACACAAGCATGAAGCTTTACTGTGTCTCCCTGTGGAGACACAAGGATTTTTCAGATGCATCCTGGAAGTGGGTGGGGAAATGGGTGAGGGAGCCCATGCACTTTAGTTATGGGAGAATGGTTACATGTGATGACAAAAGGTGGCAAACCAGCACTGGTTCTAACTTCTAGTACTTCATGATTGCCAGTACTAACTGATAGAGCAAGAATAAGAAATCACCAGAGCATAAATCTGGTTGCTCTTGTCTCAAGAGCTATGGAAGCAACTGTGACCTGTGGTCCTCATGTAAATCCTGGGTTTTGAGGTTCTCCTTTGCTCCTCTGGGCAGCAACAGTGCTGAAAGAGATTGGGGTACCCGGCTGTGAGAAAAAATGTTGTTAATCAAGCCATAAATTAACTTAAACCCTTTCTGAGATCTTTAGTTTAAATGGGTAACAGCTAAACCACAGGTTGGCTAGAAATTAATTCCCTTTTTAAAAATCACATTAAGCCCATGAGGCTGGGAATATGTGAAATCACTGCAAGCTTTGATCCTGCTAAAGTCGTCCTTGGGGCAGGGAGTAAGGGGATAGGTGTGCTGGGGCTCTGTCAGGCTACAGAACACATCCTCTGGACAGTGGAGATAACTTTGCTCATTTCACTAAAAGAAAAATGTGATACAGGGAAGATTAATTGGTTTGCTCATGGGCAGAAAGTTTGCAACTATACAAGGAACTGAAACCAACCCCAGATGGATCTTGTAGCACAAGCAATTATTTCTATTTATTTACAGTTTGTGTGCAAGTCACATTTTATGATATGGTCTTAAGAGATGGCTTTTTTTAAAATATTTACCAACTGAAACAATAAAGCATAATTGCATTGGTACAGAACTTCTTACTTTGCAACTCAGTTAAAAAAAATTCTACCCTATCTCTTAGGGTGTGAAAAATTTAGTAAGATTTCACCCACAGGAAAGATGAAAACCATGTATGAATAACAAGTGCAAAGAGTCAGGGATCCCTTTGCAGAGTATGTTTTGCAGAGGCACACTGTAAATGCTATGATGTAGTCCAAGGACAAGTTGTTGATGGATAGGATTGAGCTATCAAATATTTTTTCTCTGCAGCTGGTGACTTAATACAAGCAAGACTGTTGTAATATATACAAGGTAGTTTCTCAGGCTCCTAAGTCTGCTGGGGGAAAAAAAGTGTCATATTTTAAGCAGCAGAAGTTGTGCATTGCAGGTTTGGGGCCCTTTGTGGAACTCTGAGTGAGCAGTTGGAGAAACTGAAACTTGTTATTCATCACCCTCCAGGCTTCAGCATATGGCAAAGACTGAAGGTTTTGCAGGAGGGACACTTCAATCTTGGGATTCAGCTGGACTTTCAAAGCACTGTAGTACAGTTTTGTTGGATTTTTAACGTTATCCTGGTGCTGTGGCTCCATCCTACCTGATAAGACAACTCTTGGGCCAGAGAAGAGGTTGTTCTCATGGGTCAGAGAAGTGTTGTGTCCACTCAGCCCATGGTTTTCTGAAAAGGCAGCAAACTGACAATTATATCTGGGTCAACCATAAGACCACAAACCTCTAACCCACCCAATTCTAAAGGTTTAGTGGAATTTGCTTGAGAGCAAATGGGTTTCAATAAGGTTCTTGCAGGATCTTTAGGAAGCAGTGTCTCCATGCTGTCAGTGTAGCAGCTGTGTGCAACGTGGAGGAGACAAAAGGCAGACATGCCCCATTTTCATTTTGGACACATCCAGAAAAATTTTGAGGACTTGCACAACTCCTCTGGGTGGAGATAACTGTGTCTTATCCACCGTGGTGCTCTATCCATGTTGTGGTTGAACTGTGTTTTTCTTGCTGTAAAGGAGAAAAGGGGAGACAAGAAGAAAGATAGGAAAGTGCATTCTCCTGGGCTGTAGAATGATTGTTCAAGATGCCCAAAGGGATACACACAGCTATGGTGAAGGTTGGCTGCAGATACCTGCAAAGCTGGTTGAAACAGATGAATGTCAGCCTTTAAGTTGGCATGGTATGTACACTGACAGTAGGACATTTACTCAATAAACACTTGGGAACAGCTGGAAAGGCCTGCCCAGCATTTCAGGGGATCTTTATTTCTCATCAGCTTGTAAAACTCCCTGGCTGACTGGCATGTAGGGAGTTAATGAAGTTACTGCTCAGTTAGCTTAGTGGTTTTATCGGCTTAGTGTCAATCTTTAGTTGAGACAATGGTTAACCACTTATCTCACTATAAGTGTGAGGTGTGGCCTCATGGGCAGTTATTTTCACAGGAAATAGTATCTAGAGCAAATACATTGATTATGCAGCTCCAGCAGATGATTCAGCAAATACAGATAAGCCTCTTGCTCTGGTGAAGGCATGAGGGAGAGAAGAGCTCACAGTTCTCCCTGGTGTGTGCTGGTCAAACCTATGACTTATTGAGCAGGCAACCCCAGTTTATCAGTGTCGTTGATCTCTAGCACAGCATTAAAGCAGTAATTCAGGGAATACTGAGTTTTCAAAGCACTGTAACACACTCATAAAATAATGCTCACAACATGACTAAGAACTAAATAAGCCCTATCTGTATTTTATGGCTGGTGAAAATAAGCAGAAGAGGAAGAGAAACATGCAGCTCAGTACCTTGGGACAAGGAAAGAGGACGTCTCCAGTCCAACCCAGCTCGGTGCTCACCATCTCTGGAATGTCCTGCCAGTGTGGGACTGCCCTCTGCCCTTTGCCTCTTGGTTGTGGGCCTCAGATAAAAGAAATAAGACAAAAATGGCCTCAACGGTGTCAGTGACACTTTGGCATGAATCCTGCTGTGGGTGCCAGGCACTGTCCCTTCCTCTCTGAACCAAGGACACTGCCTTCATCCCAGGGCTTGTTTCTAATATCGTGGTACCCCCGTGTCCTGATGGTGCCATGTGTGGAAACTCACACTTCTGGTGCTGCAAAAGCTGATTGGAACGTGTCTCAGTGGGACCCCAGCTTTCTCCTTCATTCTGATGCTCCCAGCAGATTAATCTAATTTCCAGATCTCTGTGAAGTATAGTATCAGCACCTGAGGAAAAGGCAAGCAGGTGTTGATAGCTGAGGATCGCACATGTGGTGACTTTGTGATCTTCTCACAGGTAGGAAAAGATGTGATTTCCTCGGGGATCACCTCCTGCACAGCAGTGCTGGGCACTTCCAGAAGGAGATGCCCCAGCTGCAGAGGAACAGCCATCAGCTGCTCTCTGCCACAGCCGCTGGTTGTCTCACGTTCCCCCTCCAGGGAAAGCGATGGATTACCCTGTGACATCTGGGAAACTCTCTCCACCTAAATGCACACTTTGAAGAAAGTATCTTTCTGATCAAACAGTGCCTGCTCAGATTACTGTCAATCAGAATGAGCTTTCTCTGAATGAGCCTGATGCTGCCTGACAGAGAGCAATCACATTTCTCCCAAACTGCTTGGACAAAGTGGAAAAGCACTGCGGGATTTGACAGCAGCCTCAACGACAAACAACTCATTTTATAGGGACTTGTTAACCATGATAAATCTTTGCTGAGTGGATGCACAGGTGACCAGATCCTTGTCAGGCTGCCAGTGGAGTAATTTTAGGTGAAGTATGGAGATTTCTACTTAAGAAACAACAGATATTACAGATATTTTGCATGTTTGAGCCCCAGAAACAATTATAAAATGTAACAGCAACATTTGTCTGGGCTTGCTAATAGATAAAGTGGGATAAATTCTTTGAGTCTGAATTCATAGAAAAGATTATAGGAAAAAACTGCTGCTAGTTAAGATCAAAAATCTCTCCTCAGTCATCAAGACAGTGATTACTAAGGCTAAAATCTGAAATCAATACAGAATCTCTTTTAGGAGTGTCTCTAGCTAGAAGTATTTGTTTTCTATTTACCTTCTTCCATGACAGCCTTTCAAAACACTGGGAAATGCACTACCAAGGCAAGGCTTTCAACCAAAATAGGAGATCTGTGAACACCAGGGATGGAGCTTCCTCAGTAGCAAGATGCAGAACATGAAACTCACCTCGCAGCAGGTAACAGTGATTGTTAAACTCACCATACTTAGAATTAACAAACATCTTCTTGCTGTAATTTAGCTTTTAATAGAAATAGTTGTTCACATGCACAAATAAGAATGACAAAAGACAGCTAGTAATTATTACCAACACAAGAAATGTTTGCATTTAGCAAAGGAGAAAGGAAGAGGTTCTCATTGATACTTGCATATAATTCTGGCAATTAGACACCACGTCACTAACTACCTACCTTTATAGGATTTTAGAATAATTTTCTAATCTCTCTGCATCCCACATCTTAATTAGCTCCTACTTCCCTGTCATTGACTCCCAACTGTAAGAATCAGCTTAAGCAAGGATAGCCAAATTTCAGACTGCTTCCTCTAGTAGCTTGTCATAAAGGCTTGTATTAATGTCACATTTTGCTGCATCTATCAACATTATGCAGATGTTAGCCATCAGGTGCTAGCCAGCTCTCCACACTGCCAAGTGTCCTGCCAGTAGTTCTAGGCAACATTTATAGAATACATTTTACTCTGCCATTGCAGTGTAATAAAGGGTTATGAGGGCAGACTTTCAAAATTAAATCCTTCCAAGAGGAAACTTCTTGACAGACAACCCCAGGTGAAAAAATTAATGAAATTTGAGATTTTCAAACCTTCCACAAATGGTGAGCAAGGACAGTCATAATCCTGCAGTTATAAAGCTTGTTGATTTTCTTGTAGAAAACACACATGCCTCACTTTTAAAATGAGGCAGCCAGCAATGACTGCCAAAACCCTTTTTTCTTTTTTATCATTGATGCATCACTTTGAAATAAATGTTAGTTAAAAAAAGTCACAGGTTTTGGAAATGAGTTGCTGGGATTTGCTTAAATTACAATAAAAAGAAAAAAAAAAAAGGTCTCAGCAGAATTGCCTGCCCCCAGAATACTAATTTAGCATTATTATGAGTGAACTGTGAAGGTCACGGGTGAAAGACAAGGCACTGAGCAAGTGGAGTGGGTGAGTTGTACCTCCCAGTAATAAGGAAGCCCAAGTCAGACAGTAAGTGATTATGAAAGTGTTTCATACACTCTAGAAACCGAACACATAATAAACCAAATGTGCAAGAACGACTTCTGTACTTTCAGTATTAGTGGTATACTCTTAGATATGAATGCAAAATGAGTCATCGTGCTTGAGCATCTTTCCCCCTCTTAAAGCAATTTACATACATTGATAAAAGATGCCTATTTTTAATAGCAGAAACCCATATTTTTTTTTTTTTTTTGTATAGATAGCAATTTCATCATGTGAGCTGATGGTGCAGGTGGCAGTGCCGGGCCCTCCTAGGGTGGTTGTGGCCTCTGGGAGCTTCTCCCTGACCTCTCCATGCTCTTCCTTGCAGCATCTCCCCACTGCAGAAGCACATTGATGGTGTTTGCTCTTGAATGTATTTGAGGTGTCATAGCTGCATGCTGTGGGATTTAGTGACACAGGTCTCTTTGCAAAGGTGCTCAATAGTAGCTCAGGTAAGCAATCCTGGCTCCCCTCTGTAGTGCCTTTGGTAGGATGGACGTGCCTTACATGGGAACACTGCATGGTGTGCAAGTCATATGGTGATGTTCTTCCTAAAGTCAGCTGTCGTTACAGGCTCCTATTTTTTAGCTTCAAACTTTGCAAGGAGACAGGTGGAGGTTGCCTGAGAGGTTCTGTCACATTTTGGTCAATGTGTACATGCACATAGAAAAGCCAGTTTAGATTCCTAACTACAGCGACTAAGATGAGATCCTGGGACCCAATGTGCAGTGCAGCAGTGTTTGAAAGTCTGCCTTTAGTTTCAGAGTGGCTTTTACTGTTTCACCCATTTCTTTGACTTTCCCTGATGCCCTGGAGGGACTGGTGCATAGCTTGAGGTATAGCAGGCCTTTGCCAATGGCCCTAAGTAGGCCAAGGAAGTCCACTCTGCTGTACCAAGATTCCTGACAAACCCCTCAGAAGAAGGAGAGTGGGACACCCTTCCCTGGTACTGTTCCATGGAACAGGTTGCCCAGAGGAGTTGTGGGTGCTTCATCCCTGGAAATCTTCAAGGTCAGATTGGATGGGGCCCTGAGTAACTTGGTCTAGTGGGCAGCAATCCTACCCCTGCTGAAGGGGTCAGAACTAGACCTTTAAGGTCCCTTCCAACCCAAACCGTTCTAGGATTCAATGATCCTGTTTTTGTGGGGGCTCAGGTACACGTGAGAATCTGGGTTTCCACAAGTGCTCAGCACTGAGAGCCAGGGCCAGATATTCAAACAAATTCAGTTGCTTGCAAATTTTCTTTTGCAACTGAAAAAAAAAAAAAAGAGTCTGACTAAGACCACAATGGGAACTACATGTTGAGGGCTTTACTGAGAATTGCCCACTTAGTGCCTCAGCAAGAGGTGGGCTCATCTGAAAATTCAGCTCCAGATGTGGGGCTGAATACTTGAAAATTTAACCCGGATCTCCTTTGAAAATCTGGTTCTGTGTGAGAACATCTGTCACTGAAATGGTAATCAGACTATTATCCATGTACAATTTTACCATTTACATATTTTAATGACTCTTGACTCTTTCAAGCAACTTTGAGAACTGATTTTCTTCAAGTGCAATGGATACATTTTCAAAACCAAACCCAGCTCAAATGTTCTTTGTAAAATCTGTCCTGTGGACCACTGCAAGCCAACTACGTGCTGTTACCTGGGGCCTCCTCTTCTCTTGTGGATAGGGATCATGGAAGCGGAAGGGAGTATGAGGAATGTCTTTGGCAGTGCTCAGTGAGGAAGCCCTCAGGTTCCTGACTTGCCAGCCAGCTGACTCGCCTACCCTGTGGGGACCAGGAGCAGGGCTGCTGCCAGAGCTTGCAGGGGTCATCCTTGAATTCTCCAGGCTCCCTCGTGGGAAGGTGCGGATGCCTGCTTGTGCTAGGGAGAAGGCTATCTACCACTTCAGTGACTGCAGAGGGTGTGGAAGAGATAAAAGCTTTACTCTTCAGGTTTTTGTGAATCCCTCCCCACCTGCATCACCTGGCAGAATATCAGGCAACAAAGAGAATAAATTAATTCCTGGAAACTCCTCCCTATACATTTTCTCTGAATGGGACTTTGTATGTCCAGGGGCAGGCTGAGCTTTGTTCTGGTAATAAAGGAGGGAAGCAACCATAGTGCCTTCCTGAGACATTGGCTGCAAGCAACTGGCAGGATTGTCTCTGTTGTTATATTCTGCAAACTGCTGACAAATAAAGGCATTTTGCTGCGTGAGAAGGATTTACATACATGTTTATTTGTATAGCTGACATCTCCTTTGTTTGCACAAAACAAAATTTGCATATTCAAGTTCCTCATTAAATGCACACCTTTATCCAAAATCGGCATGCAAATTGTAGCATAACAGGGGTTGAGGATATACAACATAACTTTTATTGTTGGACTGATCAGACATGGGGATGACCAAATGTCAGAGCAGAGCTTGTGCTTGCTGAGCTAACAGTTCAGAAAGAGAATAGTTTTATTTATAAACAGTAAAGAGTATTATACTTGAAAGTAAAAGAAATATAAAGTTTAGGCAGTCTAACACCATTTTTACAGTCACTTTTAACCACACTTTAGATGAAATAATAGGCCTTTCCTCTGCTAGGCTATAAAATAAAAACCAAATGGGAACATATGCCAATTGTATAAGCTTCCTATTACCTTACTTAGTGGCTGTATTAATACTCCTTTAAGCATGTCATTTCATTCATTTTATTGCTTCTTTCACAGTTTATGGTCAAATAAACACCAAAATTCACATAAACCTTAGTTTGTCTCGTATATTTACATACATTTACCTGCATTTGACCCTGACCTGGCAATCAGGTGCACAAATCTTCATCTCAGCACTTGTATGAAGCTTTGTTGCCTCCAGTGGTGTGTTGTGCCAGTATGTCAGCATCTCTTCATGCAAATCCACATCTTTTCAGTTTAGAGACAAAGATGCTGTGTGGGACAATGTCAAATGCTTCGCACAAGTCCAGGTAGATAACAATAATCACTTTTCACTCCTCCACCAGTGCTGTAGCCCCATCGTAGAAGGCTGCCAAATTTGATTTGGCCTTGATGAAGCCATGTTTGCTGTCACCAATGACCTCCTTATTTTCCACGTATTTCATGATCTTAACAGACTTAGACTGACCAGCCTGTAGTCCCCAGGTTTTCCTTTTTTTCCCTTTTAAAAAACGGGGGGTTACATTTCCCCTTTTTCAGTCAGTGGGAACTTATCTGGACTGCCATAACTTCTCAGCCATGGCAGACAGTGGCTTTGCCATCTGCAGCTCAGATGGTGTGGCTGGACCTCTTGCAGCTAAAGACTGAGACAGGAACATTGATGAGTACATCAGTCTTCAACAGGTCCTAAGTAACCAGGTCACCTCTTTCCTTCCAGAGAGGGCCCACATTTTCCTCAGTCTTTCTTTTGTCACCAGTGTCACTTAGGCATTTGGGATTGTGGCAGATGGCAAAGTACCCGACATGAACATTACATTTTAGCACCAATCTCCTCCATCACTTCAGCCTAAAACGTGTATTTACTTTTGTGCACCACAGCTTATTTAAAACTGACATCCGAACATGCTAGAACTTACAATAAATGGATTTATCAGTGTGCTTGCTAAGCTCTCAGCTGAAGAAAAAAAAAAGATAAAAACAGCAGTATACTTGTGTGGTATGATGGAAGACAATGGAAGATGAAAACTGAAACGCAGCTCTATATAGGGAATAAAAAAGGCATTTATAGACAGTTTTCAAAATGTATTAATTGTGAGCATCTCATTGATTTCAAGTTATCACGGGTCCAAATATCTTAAAGCTGACATTCAGATTTGTACTGCAGCACTGTTACTATCCAGTGATGTCTATTATTAGAAAAACAAGGCAGCCCTGATATTAGACACAGAATAAGCTCACGGCTACTTTACAAACAAAAGTCTGCCAGGTACACTGCCTGCAAAAATCAGGACCTGTGCCTTTTTTCCTTGGAGGGAGAGAGCCCTAGCACTCACATTTTGTTTTGGTGTGACACGACCTGCCGCTCTGCTTGCCGCTTCCACCTGAACAGCGTTCATGGTGTGGTTTGAATAATGCAACTCACTCAGTTACGCTGACAGCATATCAGAGAATATTGGAAAAACTGATGCCTTTTGATAACATTTTATAGAGAGACCTGGCCAACACAGACACTGAGGATGAAGCAATATTTTGAAATTAATGAGACAGCACAAGAGAAAAGAGTTACAGTTCAATTGCATTTTGCAGGAGGAAACACACTGTTTGCGGGGTGGTTTGAAGGCTCCCCAAGGCCCAGCTAATACAAGATTTTGCACAAATTATAACATTTCTATAAACTTCAACCCCTAGGTACTGATGAGGGGTTCAGACTTCAGAAAAGAAATCAGCACAAAGCTGAAGCCATGAAGAAGGATGACAGCATGCCAGTGTTTTTAAAGTAATGCAGCTTAGAATAGAGATTCTGGGCTGAAAATCTGGTGGAAGTAAACACGTGAGGCAGGACTTAGGTTTAACCAAAACCTTGAAATTGCTGAATGTGTGGATGCAGCTGTAACAGATGCAGTAGATTCAGAGAGAAGAATAAGGCATAAAAATTATGTGACCAGCAAGTGTTAGAGGCAGAACTCCAAGTTGGGAGACACACATTGATCAAAAGAAAAATATCCATATGTTTTCTGGATGCAAATTTAGAGACAATTAAGAGAGAAGGTGAAGTAGCAAAAGTTATGAAGCTGCTTTTTGAGGAAAAGAATGAGCCAAAGAAGTGAGCATGCTCAAGTCAATGAGAACAGAAAGGGAAGATAGAGCTGATACTTGAGTTGGCTGCAAACTTTTCAGTCAGACATTTTTGCAAAAAAAAAAACCCAAAGAAAAAGTCTTATTTTTCTAATTATGTTATATATTACCCCACGTACATTTTCCTAGAAAAGTTTATTTTAATAACACTTCCTTAATTAAGAACATGCTCTGTCTTCTCCCAGCCAAAATGAAAAACATTTTTTAGAAGCTAATTATTCCTTTGAGGTAGAGTGAAAAGGAATGGGGAAAGTCTGTGAGGAGCATGGCACGATAGAAAATACCTTTGCTGAAGTTGTTTTCTTACAGTGTTGATGGTCCCTGGTAAAAAAAACAAAAACCAAAACAAACCAAAACCAACAAACCAAATACCCCATGAAATCAGAAGCTATTTTGCAATTTTAAGCTGTTTTGGGACTTAAGGAAATATACTAAGCAAAAAATTTAATTATTGAAACTCTTCAAAGACAGCATTTTTTATGAGTCAGTCACACAGGTGAAGGCAGACATGCTTCCAGAGTAACATGTTTTCCATGCTACACACATGTGCCTTTGCATACAACACACAGAGTGGGTATGAACCCTTTTATTCCGTTTTTCATAGGTCTAAGTATATGGACTAGAGGAAAAAAAGAGGAGGATCAGACTCATCGTTCTCATTTAGGTCAGTAAGGCAGTCCTGATACACATTCCCTATTGCTAAAGCCGTGTAATGGCAAAATGATTTCTGTCTGACTGGAGATGGAGAACACCACAATAACTTATTTATCTGCTCTACACACAAGTGGAAACCAAAGCGTTGCTATCTGAGGTCATAAAGGGTTCTCAGACTTCAGCAAATTTGGCACTCGGTGACGGTGCTTCAGTGGCTCTTGCTGCTCAATAGCTGCACAAATAGCCCGAATGCAAACACGTTACCTAATCAGGTATCTGTGTACTCAGAGATATCACAGCCTACAAATATATGCTTTGATAAAGGAGAGTTCATGGTCCAGATATTCATTCTTATAGAAATGGATTACATAAAGTTGAAAATGAAGAAATAAGCACGTGACTGTGCAGCATGTCAGCAAATTGCTGCAAATGTGGCCCTGAACATACAAAGATGTGTGGACATGCATTTCTTTAGTAACAAGTCTCTTCCTATGCTTTAAAAGAGGAACAGACCAAAGATAGCAAGAAAGAGATATTCAGACACACAAATGGGTTTTCACACCGGTAAAATATTTGTACCGATGTAGAAGCACAGCAGAAATATGGGGCCATATATATTCTGGAGGGAAACCCTCGCCCTCCCCCCACCAAAAAAAAAAAATAAGAAAATGCTCCTTAGGAGTGAATGAAAATTTTACTGGAGATCTGATACTGACAGCCACAGAGCAACTTCTGCTGTTTCACAAAGCTCTGTTTATGACACTTTCTGGTAAATTAGTGGTGAGTCTGACTTTATTAATCTTTTGCTATCTTCAGCTGAAATTTAAACAGAAATGGAGGCCTATATTATACTGCTTTTCCAACAAATAAATGATTGCACTAGCAGAAATGCCTAGTCTCAGCACCTACTTTTGAATAACAAAATAGGCATCATGAATTTCCCTCCATCCTTAGGTATCAATATTATTCACATCAGATTATTACAGTGTCTCCTACAGATAAGCAGACTTAGAGTATTAAAAAAGTGGAAGTTAAACACAAACATAAATAAAGAGAATGCCTGCATACAAGCAGTCATTTCAAAGGTGAATTTTCTAAGAAGTGGGAATCATGGGTATTTTATTGATACTCAAGAAACACAGAGATTACAAGAGGAACAGAAAAGCTATTTATATTGCATCCATTAGCACATGTAACTATGCAGCTGGGATCAGGATTTGGGCAGTTCTGTGGTTCTTGAATAACATGGCCATGGTACAGACAGCCTTTACCCAAATACTGCATGGCAGAAAATGACCACTGACAAAGTAACCTGAATGAACTCTTTCTCCAGCACCAGACTGTAATGGGTGGCTAACAGTCTTCCCGCTGCCCCAGTTTCCTTTTCTTTTAATATACAGAAATCTGTATGGCTATTTCTTTCCCAGATTGGCTTGTTTGACAACATAAAATAAGCATGAACAATATATTTCTTCCTTTCACACATTCAAAAAAATTCCTTCCTGGTTCGTTGTAACTCATATTTCTTCTTTCTTGAATAGCAGTGAGCTGAAGAGACCAAGACAGTATATTTTTTTTTACTTGTTTCTGCTTGGCTTTTCTTTGGACCCAGTAAATCCATTTAATGCTTTTCTGGGCTCAAAGGCTTCTTTGGCTTTTTTTATCTGGGCTTCTGAGTCCAAGACATTTCACCTCAGAGCTGCGGAGGAGGTTTTTTCCACATTGCAGGACCCTTTGCTTCCTCTTCTTTGCAACCAACAGCGCTGTGATTTCGGAGGAGTGATGCCAGTTCAGAGGCTCACCCCAGCTGGCACAAGCTGCCTGTGAGCCACCTCCAACCTGGAGCCATCCCCAGGATTGTCGGATGGCAGAAGCTGCCAGCAGGAAAGTCACTTAGCATCCCAGATGACGTGGCGGCTCTGGTCCTGGAGGTTTGGCTGGCACACGTCCATCCTCTTGCCCTGCTGGGTGCATGTCTGCTCTCTCCCAAGGAGAACGCTGCAAAGCGCATCAGACCCTTGCAGCAGTTCAGGGCTACTTTTATCTTTTGAAATGAGGGGTTAAATGTTGACTGGAAAATTGAAAGCATTTCATTTACATTTAATTTCCAAAAGTTACAATTTTAGAATTTAGTACCGTGAGGATAAATTAGATGACTGCAAGCTTTGTTGATGTGGATACGGGCTGATCTAGTCAGCCTATGACATTAGATGAGTTGTAATGAAAAGAAAAAAGTTAATGTTAAATAGGTTCTGCACTTGTCTAAATATTTATTTTCCATAAAGCATTTGTGATACTATTGGGAAGTTTTTAGATATGGGAGATTAAATATACTGGAGGCTTACAAACTCTGTTCAAGCACAAATCAAGGGCTTGATCCTGGAGGATTTAGTCATGCTGGCTTCAGTGGGGATTCCTTCTATGAATAAGAAGTTCATGAGAGCAAGCACAGAGTTTTAAAACACCATTGGGAGAATACAGCCACCTTCTCTTTCCTAATCCTATTACACAGGAACAGTAGCATCATAACTGTATAGATAATTCATTTTTACAAACATCTGTTTTATTTTCTAAACTATGTGAGTGTTTTGGATTTTCCCAGTGACTATATATCCATACAAATGCATAATAGTGGGCCAATTGTCCATTCTATTTACATTTGTGATACTGTGAAAAATGCCTTTCAGCTGTCTGATTTTACTAGACAGTATTATTTTGAAAAACATCGTTGGATTCTGGCTTGGTGCACTGAAATATTCTTGCTACAAATAATCTTTTCAGTGAACTCCACTGTTCCTGCCAAACTGGCAAGTTAAAGGTGAGCCACACTCCAGTGCCTGGTAGGAAGGCATGGAAAATCAGACAACCTTGTCTCACCAGGCTCATGGAGCTTCACCACCATGGCTCTTCCAGGCATTAAGCAGTGCCTGGTGACAGGTAGGGAATGAGGGGAGCAGAGGTGCAGAGCCACACTGCAGCTGATGGAATGCTCCTGGAAAAGATACCTTTCTTTATCCTGCACCAGGTCTGACCTTCCCTGTCCTCAGGGAGGACAAAGATCCTCTGCAGAGTGGAGTGTGGAGTTGTCCTTGGCTGGGATGTAAGTCTGGATTTTATTTGCTTTTGCATCATGTTTCACATTTATGGTATTTCAAGGGCAACTGGTCAAAATGCCTAAAAATTTTGAATCTGTGTCTTTACATCACAACTTTTGTTATTTTTCCCCATTTGCAGAAGAACAGGCTTTTTATTCAAGGAGCTGTATTGGACCGTTTGGTCCAACTGTTGATGGAACAGGATCGAGGTGGAGTTGCCGTCATGGCAATTTTCTGATAAGTAGAGTATGTGTTTATAAGTGGCTACCTGACAAAGTGATTGTTTTGGTCTCGGTTTTTGAGACAAAACTCTCAGGAGGAAGTGCTCTGGAACGAGCGCCTCCCCCCCAAGGGAAAGGGGTCTCCCTCTTTCCTCTGCCAATAAGACAAATCAATAAAAGTGAAAGTTGGAAAAAAATTGGAACTATTTATTAACACAACCCAAAATTGGGAAAACCAGGAAAAAAGGGGGAAAAAAAGGAAAGAAAAAGGGGTGCCCACGAGGAAATGGACAACTGGTCATCCCCACCCCTCTTCCCCCCCCTCCCCGCTCCAGTCTCCGGGAAGGGGGAGTCCACACAGCAGGCTGCTGGAGAAGGGCAGATGGAAAAAAACCTGTTGACTCGCTGGTTCTTCTCCTCACAGCAGGCGATGCTGGTGGATCTCCGGGTGCCTTCGCTCACCGGCCTGATCTTCCTCGGGTTTCTGACCGGCCGGGGCCACCCCGCAGGCCCCCCCGGGGTCGGAGAGAAGAGAAGGGAAGCAGGGAGGTGAAGAGGGAAGAAAGGAAAAGGAAACAAAACAAAACAAAACAAAACACACCCAGAACCTCTCTGCAAGCTACCACGAACGCAGGAGAGCAGGGCAGCGTCGCCAGTGCGCTCCCTCCCCCAGCCCGGCAGAGCCGTTGGAGCCAGAGCCGTCGGACCGAGCCGCTGAACTGACCCGCACTCGGGGTCCCGCGGCTCCAGCCCCACCCCCCAGGTCCATCTTAGACATACAGGTGCCTCAGGCATTAAGCAGACGGTAAGGAATACTGGAAGTTCATAACGTCATCCCAGGACAGTGATATAATCTATTGCAGGACCTGCTCTTATGTCTGAGTCCACAATATGCTGGTATCCTCTCTGTGAGACTCTGTCCTGAAACATCTGTATTTACTACTTGCTAGGACACGGTAGTACTATAAGGATTGCGCCCCAGCAAAGCTCATTTGCGATAAAAGAAGCCATGGGAGTAGCAAATCCTGCAGGTGGGCATGGGGGAGAGGAGAGATTACCTACCCGAGATACATAGCATTTGCAAATACCTTCTCTTAAAAGAGAGCACTGTGCCCTGTCATTCTAATTACAAGTCAATGGGAGCTTCATGGTTATCTCCCCTAAGGTGGGAAGAGTCTTTACATAACATGCAGCTTCATCCCGAATTATTCTGTAGCCTTTCGACTAAAAAGGCATCTCCTCCTTTTAGGTAAACTCCTCACTTGAAAACAATTAGAATATTTCTGGAAAGTAGAAGAAGGATTTTATTTTTGTGTGTTCACACATGACTAACCTCAGAACTGATACAAAATAAATGTAATTAGGCCCAGTCAGGTTCTGAAAGTATTATTAAGGTGATCTTTAAAGCTGAGTTAAATCAAGGTTCATAGTGACATTAACACTTCAGTTAATTACTTTGGAAATGTACCTGGACTTATAAGCCAAAGTGGAGATATCTACCTTTTCAAGGGCGGACTGAGCAGATGATCTGTTCTGGCTAATATTTTCACTATCTACACAGGAAGGGGGGGAGGCCAGCATTCATTTATATTGTCATTGATGGAAGTGTTGCCTACTGTCAAATGACATTTCTTGCTGATTGTTACCAGCTTATGTCTAATATCTACTAGACTGGATAATATTATTAGTTTTGAATAACTAATTAAGGTTTAATGGGTGTTTGTGATTTTTTAAAAGTTTCCATATGTATTTTACTCATTTACCCTTTTCGTCTGTCAGGGTCATATGCAAAAACATGATGTAAATAATTAATCATAAGTTTCTATTAATCTATTATTCATTCACTTAAGTGGGGCTATAGTGTAGCAATTTCCTTTGTTATGTTTATGGGAGGGGAGCTCTCTTAGGCCTTATTGCAAATAGTCAAAAATATTTGAAGGACTCCCCATAAAAAAAAAATTCTCAGACGTGCCGCTAGTTCTTGGCTCTGCTGCTGGGGAGAAGGGAGTGCATGTAATAGCCAAAGTAAGCAATTCATTTCATATCCTCTTCTAAAAGGAGTAAGATTGTGTCAGCCCTTTTTGAGGAGCCCTTTTGAAAACTTTCACAATATTACACAGATGTTGTTTCCATACTTAATTCCTGTAAGCAGCAAGGGAACTTAAAGAATTAAGAAAAAGGTCTTAATATATTTTCCAGATTCTATACTTTTTTTTTTTCTAAAAACCCTACTCTGAGGCAACTTATTCCATAGATATTTGAATACGCAACCATGATGTTAAATTAAGCAAATGACGTAAATGTAATTACGGAAGTTCTACATGGAACCTATGATCGGGACAAATCAGTGTGTCAAACAAAGGGCAGTTGTGGTTGCACATCATTTTAGTGGCCTTAACTTTAGCAGTGCTTTCTCTTAGTGTGACTGTTGATCAGAAAGGCATGTGCAGTGATTCAGCCCTTTACCTGTCTGGAAAATCCCTCAATTCCTCTTGAAACAAAGGTAAAGTGAACTTTATTAGAGCGTCCACTATTTTCTAAGAGAACAGTTAAATATCTCAGCTTGTTGGCACACCTGTAAATGAATTGACTTGTCTTTTGGATGGAATTCAAAAAATTACCAATGTCTGCTTTTTTCACTTTTATGCAAACCAAAGACTGGGGCAACATGCCATCCGCAAGCCCTCAGCTTTGCCCTGGGCTTGGTATGTGAACCAGTGATTTAGTGGAAATAAGTGCAGCTGCTTCTGAAGACTGAACTCAGCCCTAGTTGAAGTCACTTCTCACTAACGCTGGATTTGTACCAGGGCAGAGTTGCAGGGAAAAGAAGAAGTGATCAATCATATTTTCAGCATGAACATTACTCGCCTGCTTCTGGCGATTCTTTCACACTAACACAGCCCTACTGGCAGCTGTTGAGTTGCTCTTTGTAGTTTCACCCCCATAAAAATGTTATCAAGATGGAGTTTTGGCTGCAGTCTCTCACAATACCTCCTTCAGCTTGTACCTCCTGGGATGTGTGAGAATAAAACCCCAAACAAACATTAGAAAACCAGGAAACACTCCATTAAGGTCTCCCCGCAAACCGCAGGGTTAGGGAGAGTGGCAGCAAGACGCAGCGCTGCACAGGTTCTTGTTTTCACTCACCAGGCAGGGGAAACAGCTATAGGTTTCAGTCTCAGATATTTTGAGAGTAGCTTAGTGTCTACAGGATCCTTTAGAAAAGCCAGTGTGTGCCATCGAGCTCCTGGCTGTGCAGCTGGAACATGGGAGAGGCGTATGCTGACTCCAGTGTGGCCACAGAGTCAGCAGCAGATGCTACTTGTGAGAAATGCTCAGAAACCAGGGAGAGAAGTTAATGCACCTCTTTCTTATTCCTTTTGTTTGTTTGTTTGTTTGTTTGTTTTCTAATGAGGAAGACATGAAAGGAAGACCTAAAAAGGCTGGTTTGGATCTGTTTTGCATCCAACACTAGTTAGCTCCACTAAGACAAGCTAAAACCTGAATTTGGAGGAAAAAATCCCACACTGAGGTCTGACACTTTATGTCCTTGCTTCAAGCTTCATGCAAATACGAAGGAGAGACCACCTTGACCTTTCATTTCTTTCTGCACTCCAGTTAAATTTTGGATAAAATGCATTGCATGGAATAATGTATAGTGAATACCTCTAGGAAATATCCCTAAAAGTGAACTCTGCTGTTTAGTTACCTTGCTATTTTCCTGACACAAGGCAAAGACAAGAGTGTGGCAAGCTTAACAGCTACAAAATAAATGATGAGGCATTGTGTGCTAAGTTTCTTCTCCAGCTTATTGCCAGAGATAACAAAGGGCTTTATGAACATTAGTAGAAACACCAGCTTGATGCTACAGGAGGGAGATTTTAATTGCTGCCAAGGCAGCCAAATTGGGGATTGTGAGGGAACCCAGGGAATTCACCAGAAGTGAGGAACCGAGGCAGCAGTCAGGAAAGCTGGCTTTCATTCTCCTGGTCAGAGCAGGGCAAATCTCCACTGTCAAGGTTCCTGCGGTTTCCGACGCTGCTTCCAAAAGCTTGTCTAGCAGCCAGGACAGGACAGAAGGCAGCCACATCCTGATACTGCAGGAAAGGCAAATCAGGGGAAGATAAAATTTCCATCCTGAGCTTGTAAAATGCTATGATTCTGTGAAAATGTTTGGGTCTACTGCCAGCAGCGCTGGAAATGCTCAGATGGGCCATTCTTCAGGCAGAGGCAAATGAACGTGCAGATTAGCAACTGGAAGAAGAGCAAGTGCAAAAATGTTCTTCCTGGCAGACACATCTGCTGTATAAACACTGACCTCCCACAGGAAGAAAATAAGATTGTGGTATGGTCTTAGATGGTCTTAGATTAGTGGTGTATTCTGATTCTAAGTAGTGCTTTTATTTTTAAACCCTTCACATATTTCTGCTGTTCCACACTTGCTTGTACCCAGGTCTCTGCTGATGGCTTTTGGGGAAAAACATCACAGATCTTTTTCTCTGGAGTGCAATCATGCTCTTACAAGGTGCTTTGCCATCAGCTGCAGGAGGAACAGGGCCTTGGTGATGCTTTGTGTTTGGCTTATCTTCGTCTATTCAGAGATGAATGTCATTGTGCCTTTCTGCACTTTGCAAATGGGAAAACATAAACACTTACTTTCAAAATTATGGAAGAAAACATATTCTGCCTTTATTACACTGAAAAGAAAACTCCTGGTGTAAGATGTTGATTTCTATTTTAATGGTTTGAATCCATAGAAAAAGCATTTAAATCCATACTTGGATTACACTAGCAGTTGCAGTCTAAAAAGAGAAACTTCACAAAGAGTCCAGCTGTGTTATTTTAGAGTAAAAGTGCAGTAAGTCACAGGAGAATCAAGTTTGATTGAATATAAGTAACTATTTACCAGCCTTCTTTACTGCATTAGCAGCACATGAGTCAGGCTGGTACTGATTATTTAGCTTCGCACATTGATCAGTCCTTCTTCCTTTAAAATTTCTTGGGAAAAAAAATACTCAAAGCTTTGTTCCAGTTCCAGTACTGTGTTGTGAGGCTGGGCTGAAAATTTTAAACTGTGCTCAGTGTCACAGATACTCAGGTCTCTGACTGAAAAGCTAAGGATAATTTATTCTATTCAAGAGAGAAGAACTCTATGACCCCAAATTATTTTGGGTTTGTCCCTGTTCTTCTGTTAGATAATACATTTCAAACCTAAGAATAATAGTGCTGCATTACCTGAATGTGTTTCTGGTCTGTGATTTGGTGTTATGGCTTTCTGTCTCAGCCGAGTAGCTCCTGTTCTGACTACTGCAGAGGAGACAGAGTACTGAGGGGCTGGGAGCTGTTGCATAACTTCAGCAGTGCTCCATTGCCATGAAAGCTCACACTCACAGGTCTCACAGATTTAACTGGTATCAGAAATAGTGGGAAACCCAGGAATCTGGGGCTCGGTGTATGCTGAGTTTCTCCAGGTGTTGCTGTTGCAAAACTGAATAGCACATCACTGTAAATTAACACTTGGAAATACAGTAACCTGGAGTCATGGCTTCGTGAATTGATCATTTTCTTCCTGTAAATAAAAATATCCACTGATATATGACAATGAATGAATTTAAAGAAGATTTGTTTTGCACCAAAGATGTACTACTGATGTGCTCAAGCACAGGATAAGTCTTTTGTTCCATCACATGCTAATTATTTACATGAAAAAAAAAGAAGAAAAAGTTCACACAGGTTTTGCTGAGAAGATTTTAGAAAGGAGATATTTAACTACAGATACACAGAAACTTCTATTGATATTTTGTTACACTTTGGGAAGAAACTGACAATTAGCACACTGGAAAGGAATTAGCATAATGACCCCAACTTAAGGGACTTAAGTGGCCATTGATCAGGCCCTCTGACCCAAGAAGATGGATTCTCATTGTAACGGAGTGTGTGGTCCCTTTCATGTGGTGAAACATTATTGATGAGATGTAAGGTCAGTGCAGCTGGAACAGACTTTTCCGGACAAAGCCCATGTAAGCCACTAAGAAAGAGACAGTCCAATCAATACAGATTGTTGGTTCATAAATAGAGTCTAAAATGTGTAAAGCTGGGTTTTCATATGTGTTAGGGATCTTTATTTTCTTTCCTATGATTGCATTCATGAAAATATTTAGTCTGAAATATATATATACAGGCATATCTAATATTTCAGGAATCTTTTGGATCATCTCACATTATCTTGGCTGTTCACAGCTGAACTGAGATTGCCAGAAATCTGTCTGGGCTTGATATGACTTGGAAAGAAACTGACCCTTTAGTAAAGTCAGCAATTCAGACACAGATAACTTTTTTCCTCTGTCTTATGATTTTTCTTTGACAAAAAAATGAATTGAAAAAACATACAAAAGGTACAGCTAAAAAGAATAGAGAAGAAATAGATATTAGACTTAACCACCTATCTTAAAATGGTTCAGAACTTGATTACGTTTGACATTCTCACTTTCAGGTGATTAAAAAGTTTTACAGAGCAGTGTGCTTGAGGTGTGTATGCATGCACATAAAGTTAAAACCATGTGTGTAAAAAAGCTTTTAGAAAAATTTCTCTTTCTGTTAAACTTCACAAATATTTTATGGAAGGACATGCATTTCTGTCTTCTCTGTGTTGTATTTTTTTTTTTCCAGTAAATACATTTATGGGTTATAAACTTACAGTCTATAGTAGATGAGCAGCCAGCCTGTTTATGGTAGAATTGCCAGATATGTTTTAGTTCCACTGTAAATTAGCTTGATGGAGCAGTAATTGCTTGCATCAGTTGGGAACGTGGGTTTACATGTTTTATGGCATATTAAGATGGTGACTGCAGTTGGGAAATGCAATATGAAATCTTCCCTCATATGAAGTCTGCCTGGCCTTTTCTGTGCTTGCTCTTGTCTATAACTAAACCATCACTACCAAGGATTTTGTGTCATTCAGGTTCCATGTGAGCAAAACTTGGCTCAAGTAACTTTCATGTGTCACGTATTTCATGTATCCATATTGTATAATTACCATTTAGCTCTGAAACCCCTCAGAACTGGAAGCTACACGGCTTGCCAGGCGAGGAACATCACTGGCAGAAATCCCTTCAGCTGTAAGGAGCTGAGGGTCGTTCTGCTCATCTCAGAATTTTTCCAACCAGACGCAGAATGTAGAAGCAAATCTTTTGTGCTGCTCATGGTGGGCAGTATGGCCCACGTTGCCTCCCAGGTGGTGCCTTTTGCTCTGCCGGGGCACAGCACACTGGATATAGGCTTTCTTCTGCTCCATCCCGAAATTATGCTACAGAGTGAAGGGAGGGATGCTCAGTGTAGCTCTGACAGCTGAAAAAAACTTGGTCACAGCCTAAGCAGGCTGCCCCTTGGCCAGGACATCCCTTCAGCTCTATACCTATATCATTACTCAGGTTGACTGGTATCAAAACAGAAACCAGAATGCAGCTCAGCCAGTATCTCACACCATCCAAATTCCTAATGTTTTTCCATTACATGCAAGTCCTGTATCAGAAGAATGCACGACTTTCTGATTTTTGTCTCATCTGACCACTGCTAGTGCACGTGGTTGTGAAAATTCAACCTTGCAGATCATATACATTCCTCTCTAGAGCGGATGAGGATACCTTTTGGAATGAAATTCTGATGCCAGCACCTAAATTTCTAAATGAAAAATTCATTACCCGTGTATATTCTCTAATACTTGCTCAAAATTTGCTGTTTCTACAAGCATTCTTGCCAATAACTGCAATAGCTAGAACATGCACAGTAAGCAAACACAAAGAGGGCATTGAAACAGTTGAAGAGAATATGTTTATAAACTGAAATGAATATTCATTGGAAACTTTTTTAACAGTGCTCACCAGTTCTATATTGGAATACTGTGTAAAGTTTACACTCCATATAAAGAGTTACACTGTTCCCTTGTGAAATCCGTCTTCTCCACTACCTCCATATTGGATATTTGCATTTTTAGCAATACCATCTGCCAAACCCCACACAGACTGCAAGTGATTTCCTGGTTATATATTTTGGATATTCTGTGGTTAGAAAACTATGGAGCCATATTACATGTCCTAGCCTCCAGAACATCTGTGAGACTGAAACCACGTGAATATAAGCAAGTCAGCATGATAAAAATGATGGAGATTTGCAGTTATATTGTACAGGCAGGCTTGCAAAATTTTTTTGGTTTTATAAATTTATCTCTGTATATGTGTTATTTTCCTCTTGTCTGTATGAATAACTTTTAAATATTACTTTCTGCATTGGATCAAATCAGCTTCAAACTCCTCTCTCCCCAAAATCTGCACTGCCTATTTTCCCTTGCCACCCCAGGCCCTTTTGACAGCATCCACCTAAGGAAGGCACCCAAAATGTAGTAGCTGGACTATTCATTAACCAAAAACTGGTTTGACTTTCACTTCTGTGTTTCTTTTCTCCATTTGCAATCAAAAAATGAAAGGCATAATGTGACTGAAACTCAGCTTTTGGCAGACTTGGTTTACTATGGAAGGTGATCAAGGCATATAAATACATTAAATATAACAAGCAAGTAGGCATATAAATATATTATCTTTAAACAGAGCATCAACGTGAATGGGATAAGCAGCTGAATGCTGTCTGTGGGGAGCTACTGGGATATCTACAAGTCTTCTAGTCTGATAAAACCTGAGACTAACTTTGATGCCAACTTTTCCTCCCTTAAAAATGGAGATTTTGGACCTAGTTTCAATTCTGTCATGGCATTGCCAGGTATTCATAGAATCATGGGACTGTTTCGGTTGGAAGGGACCTTAAAGATCATCTCATTCCAACCCTGCTGCCATGGGCAGGGACACCTCCTACTAAACCAGGTTGCTCAAAGCCCCATCCAACCTGGCCTTGAACACATCCAGGGATGGAGCATCCACAACTTCTCTGGGCAACCTGTGCCAAGTGTCTCACCCACCCTCACAGTGAAGAATTTCTTCCTAATATCTAACGTAAACCCACCCTCTTTAACTTTGAAGCCATTATTTCTTGTCCATGCCCTTGTAAAAAGTTCCTCTCTAGTTCTTTTGTCAGCCTCCTTTAGGTACTGGAAGGTGTTCTAAGGTCTCCCTGGAGGCTTCTCTTCTTCAGACTGAACAACCCCAGCTCTCTCAGCCTGCCTTCATGGGAGAGGTGCTCCAGTCCTCTGATCATCTTTGTCATTGGCTTCTGGACTTGCATCAACCAGTCCACGTTTTTCCTGTGTTTGGGGCCCAGAGCTGGGCACAGTGCTCACGGTAGTGTCTCATGACAGTGGAGCAGAGAAGGGGAATCACCACCTCAGCCCTGTTGGCTGTGCTGCTTTTGATTTGCCCTTAGTGAAGCCTTCTCTGTCTCCAATCTCCTCATCATTTTTCTCATGCCTTGGCATGGTTTCCAGGAGAATCTTCTCCATGATCTTATTGGGCACTGAGGTGAAGCTGAACAGTCTGTAATTCCATGGATCTTCCTTATTTCCCTTTTTAAAAATGAGGGTTGTCTTTCCTCTCTTCCAGTCAGCAGGAACTTCACTGGCCTGCCATACCTTCTCAAATATTATAGATTGTAGCTTATCCACTGCATCAGTCAGTTCCCTCAGAACCTCTGGATCCTTCTTATCAGGTCCCAAGAACTTGTGCACTTTCAGGTTCCTTAAATGGTGTTGAACCTGATCTTCTCCTACAGCGAGCAGTTCTTCATTCTCCCAGCACTCTTTGGTGAACACTGAGGCAAAAATGTCATAGAGCACCACAATTTTCTCCATATGCCAGATAACCAGATAACCTGTTTCCCAGTGGAGAAGGCTCACATTTTCACTGGGAAAATTTAATTCTGTCAGGCTTTAGCTTTCCTAACCTGATCCCTGGCTGCTCTGATATCTTTGTATTCCAACCAGACTATCTGCCTCTATTTGCACCCTCTGTAGACTTCCTTTTTGTGTTTGATTTTGCCCAGGATCTCCTTGTTTATCCATACAGACCTCCTGGCATGTTTGCTTGATTTTCCCTTGGCTGGGAAGCATCGTTCCTGAGCATAGAGGAGGTGATCCTTGAATATCAACCAGTTTTTTTGGGACCTTCTTTCCTCCAGGGCTTTGTCCCATGATACTGTACTAAGCAGACCCCCGAAGAGGCCAAAGTCTGCTCTCCTGATATCCATGGTAGTGAGCTTGTTGTGTTCCTTCCTGGCTACCCTAAGGATCTTGTACTTCACTTGTCAAGTATTTTTTGCTTTGACTTCCTCATTTATGAGACTTGGATAATATTTATTTATCTTGCAAATCTGCTGGGCCCAGTCATATTTTATGTCTTAGGCATTTTTGGAGAAACAGTTGTTATGTTGCTGTGTCAGTGGATCATGTTATTCACTATTCTGGATCTTACAAATTGGTAAAACGATTGAAAACCTTGAAGAAAAGTAAGTTCATGCAAGGAGCCCCATCCTGCTAAATAACTCAGAGCAAAATAACTATAAAAATCCAGTGGATGTATGTCTACTTAAGGAATGAAGGAGCAATCCAGGGAGAGAAGAAAAATATCTAAATATGAAGTAAAGGTTTGGTTCTCTCATTTGCTTCTGGGACCATTTCAGAAAATGCCATTGAGAGACAGATCACAGAGACTTTACAGAAGGCTGTTTTAATTAATTAGAATGAAGGATCTGCACCTAAAAACATGAATATTAGTAATTCTACTAATGTTATAAAAACAGTTTAACTGTAAAAGGAAAGATAACAGCCTGCATAACTGGATTTTAATTAAATGTATTTGGTTCTTGAAAGAGATTTGATGCAAACTGTATTTGCGCATATTTTATATATATTTGTGCATCCATACAAATATTTAAATATATAAATCTAGTTGCTTGTAGTGGGAATGCTATAACATAGAAGGTGAAGCTTAGTTTAGCTAAGAAATGAAGTACCTATACTATATATTGATAGAGGTTTCAAAACCAAATTATTTCTATTAGTTTGCTGCCTTTATCAAAAGGAATTATGTGAAATATGGCCCTACTAAAGTCCGTGGCAAATCTCCCACTGTCTTCAAAGGGATCTGTATATTACCCTGTGTATTTTCTCAAAGAGAGCTGCCAAAAACATCTGCCAGCTGGAGATCCAGCTAGATGTGGGTTAAGACAAAAGAAATGTGTGTCAGCATTTCATTGCATGACAAAGGGCTTTGGAAGTCTGCTGTGGTAGATTAGCACATAAAATGTACTTTTTCCTTTAAAACAAAACATGGGGAAACACTTGCCTGATGTTTCTGTTTTGGTACATCTTTGTAGGCATGACCACAGAAGGAGACCTGTGAAGTGAGTGTCCCTCACCTCAGCTGCCGGGTTTAAGAATGTTCGTGGTCTCATTTCCCTTGAAATCTCACCCCTGCCCCCTCTGGAGATCTTGTGCATACTTTTCTGGTTTGTATTCTTTAATTTTCCAGGGTATGGGCCTCTTTCCTTCAACTTGATACGTGGATCATCACTGAGTGAGGAGGTTTGTGGTCCAGAACCTCTTCAAAACCACTTCATGTACTTGCAGAAAATAAGCCTTACCTAAGAGAAGTCTCTCTCCTGGTCACATTAGAAGAGCTGTTACTTCACTTATCTACAACATTATTCAATTAGGAAAGAAAATAACATATAACCTTAAGTTAGAGAGGCTGGCACTGCAGTAAATGTGCTCTATCTAGAAAGGCCAACTTGTGACACCCAGGTTGGACGTCTGGATTTGCAAGATCCATCCTGTGTGTTCATGGACAATACTGATCTTGACTTCTGTATATTTTGACTTCAGTCTCTTTAAAATTCTACACATGGATAAGAATAGCTTTATAATATTATTTTTCTGATTAACAGGCTGCATATGGGTAGGAAAAATTGGAAAGTGTAAAGTCTGTATTCCTATGGGCCATGAATTAAAAATGAAAACCACAGGTGGTTTGGGTTTTCTCCTTCTAAATCAAAACATGATGACTAAAGCTTAGCCAAAACCAAAATATGGCTGCCCATGGCCATTTTTAAATAAAAGTCCCCCAGATTTGTTATACATTCCACTGAAAATCTTTATTGTTAGCATATTAGTCACTGCAAGTGTCTTGCCCAGAATGAAGTTTCTCATTTTACTGGTTTTAAACTTTTTTTTTTCCTTAATATTCCTAGAGTTTTGCAAACACAATACTGTCTTTTTGAATAGGATCTATCTCTGAGATCGCCTTCTGTATTACATCCTGATATTCCTTTAAGAGAGAGATCTTTGTTTTGGCTTCTAATAAACATTATATTATGATAGCCTAAGAACCTTGAAGTCATGCAGCTAAAGCATTACAATGATAAGAATTCATTCTTTTATCTTCTCTTTATGCTATCAAAATATGTTTTGCTTAGTTCATTCTGTCAAACATTTAATAAGATTAATCATTTTCTGACCCTGAAAATTCAAGCACTTCAGTACATTGAAAAAATTATCAGGCATATAAATGGAAAAGATTTACATTGTTTGTAGTGTCCAAGAAGATAGAGATCTATGCAGTAACAAATATTCAAGCTATTGCTCATCATTATGAATAGTAAACTGTAGGCCTTAAAGGGTCAGACAAAGGCAAGTGTTGAGTTATTTAATCATGTTCCAATGTAAAAAATAATCAAGAATTAGCTAAGTAATAATCCTGCTTAAGCAAGTTAAAAAAAGAAAAAAAAAAAAAAATCACTATGGCTATTGGAACAATTCCCTGCAGGAGAAAAGCTTTGTGCATATTCCCCCCTTCTACTTCATAATTTCAACTTATTTATTTTATTAACACATTATTTAAAAACTCCTAGGAACAGACTTATAGAAGACTTTGGAAGTTTCTTCTTGATGTTTTCTCAAGAATTGTAAAGTGTCTAAAAATTACCCAAGAAAGTAAATGACATCCAAACCATAAATGAACAAGAAGCCTGAAAGTTGGAAACTGGCAGCATTTACAAGCTGACTGCCTTTTTTAGGTTTATTCAGTAGCAGAAACTGAGTAAGAAAAATATAAGCATCTTTCTTCTGAGAAGTGCCAAACATCCATCCCTCAGTGCAGTGAAGATGAGACTTGCAAGTGCTCAGAGTACTTACCTCTTGATCATAAATGTGGGGCTTTGACACTAGACACACAGACTTGGTTTTTTTGATTACAATATTATTTACCTAAATGCTGCTAGAAGGCTATCATTTCCTAGATACTAAATTCTTAAAATGCAAATTTTACCTGGAGAATCAAAAATCGTTCAGAACCCTGTGTCTCTTTGAGGCTCTCCTAAAGCTTCCCCTACCAATTGCATGTCCCTGCTGGTTACACTGTCCTTTTCCAACAGTTCTAATTACTGCTAAATCAACCAGTCTCAGAAAACCTCAGGCAGACCAATAATACAAAGGAAACTTCTGCATGCCATAATTTCTAAATTTTTCAGCCAACTTCTCTGCCTTGATGGTCAGTGGCAGGGTTGTCATGCAACTAGTTGCCAAAAAGTATTCCTGTAGCTTTGGCTTAAACTTTGAAGAGAGACAGCTCAAAAATATGAATTAATATCAGTTTTACTCCACTGCCTCACAGCAAATAAAAAAAATTCAGTATCTGCTATTTTTGTAGTGAGTGTAAAACCTGGTTTTTATACACAAGTGCTGCTTTGGGGCTTCTTCTTAGATGTTCCATAGGAGGGAGGAAGTAAGGTAAAAGTTCTAATTGCTCAATATTTTTCCTTCCTACAGCAATGCAAAAGAGGTGTTGGCCTTCTGCAAGTGCTTTGCTTGCATCAAAAGCTCTGACCTCAGCCATCAGTGAGGAAGTTTCAAGACTTATAGTTGGAAAGAAACATTTTACCTGTGGCTGAGGCAATGACAAAATTTTTTAAAATTGTTTTCAGGGTTTAAAATCAATAAGTTCTACCAAACCTGACCCTTCAGGTCTCCTTTGCTTTTTAAAAATTAAAGGAACTTTCAGCAGGAAAAGGTAGGCTTAGAAAATGGACTTTACTTTTTAATAAATAATTTTTAAAAACCAGCTAAAATACCCTAATATTTTTTAGATTTTATTTTAAGCTACAATAATTTGCAAGGAAATGTGTCTGAAAAAAAGAACCAGAAGATTCATGTGGATTAATTATAAACTTCACTGTTAGAGTAAGGAGTGAGATTTTTCAAAATACTGAGTTGAGTTCTTTTTATTTATTTCTGGTAATTGAATTCTTAGGTATCAAAACTGACATCAACTGTTTCTCCCTAGGATAAAGACAAAAATCCTTGTTTTTAAAAAGCTGGAGTTTCAGGAGATGAGACTAGAAACCAACTAATGACACTTCATTGACATCATGGGAAATGGCAACATTTTGATTTAAAATCATCCTGTCACTTATGAACGTAATGAAATTTTCAAGACATTTGAAAGTTCTGTAACTTTTTGTCTAGTGTCAGAGAATAAGAAAATATTTTTATAGATAGGATTTGATTGACTGAGTGTGTTGATAGATGATGTTGTTGGAGGTTTATGTGACTATATGTGGATTGTATAATTTTGTGTTTTAACTATACAATATATCTACTAACATATGTATTTTTATGTAGTGAGTAATACTGTAACATATGTTCATGTTTTAGTACCTTGGAGACAGTTCAAGTGAAAAGGAAATGGAATTTCATGTCTCCTGGATGTTTATTTTGACCTTTACCTGCTCTTCAGCAAACCTGAGAAGACGCAGCTAGCGGGCAGTAGCAGTTGTGTGAGTGATGAACTAACTGTCTTGTTTCCATATCTTACAATAATCAGGATTTAGTTTCCAGTGTAATGGTGATAAAGGCAATTATCCTGATATGCTATGTATACTGATGTTGGCTGGACTTGGTTAAAACCTGGCACACACCCATTTCTACACCACCCTTGGCTACAGAGCAGGTTCAGGGACTTGCTCCTGAGGCAGGACCAGAAGAGGCACCAGTTTACCTGTCATGAATAAGAGGCCAATAAATTTTAAAGCCTCTTGTCCATCCTTGGGACATCAGACAATAGACCTTGTCTCCTATTTCTCATCTGAGCTCCAAAGTCCTCCAGCTCTAGGAACTTACCATCTCTGGTATTTCAATAGAGAAAACATCACAGGTCAAGTGGGCTATGACATCGGTGAACCTCTTTTCCTGGCAATTTTTGATGGCAGTGATAAGGGTAAAGGAAGACCTCCCTTGAGAGCAGACACTTGCTTACTGAAAGGCATATTAGAAAATTAAAAACATGGCAATCTAGGTTCATCTTAATAAAACCTCGGGTTTTCCTTGCAGCCAGTGGTGAGTTCCACTGTTGGGACATCTCTGTCTTGGAAATGCAGGAAGAAATTCTTTCTATGCTTTCTCTGAATGCTGCCAGATCCCCTGCTTGTCTTATACCCAGCACCTCAAAGCTTGTAGTTGTATACAGAAATGTTACATGCAATCAAGTAAATGTCTCCAGGACACACAGTGCCAGATAGGGTGCATTAATGTTATTGTGCTTCCTTATCCTTTTCTAGCAATCCATGATATTCTCCATCATGCTCCCTTAAATTTGTCATAAATTTCCTTTTCTTTTAGTCCTCCCCTTTTGATTTAACCCAATGCAGCATGTACAGGTGCACATATGTGTAATGAGATAATGCAACAAGATCATGGTTAAAATGGGTTAAATTGAGGTGTGAATAAATGAAATATTTATTTTTTTATATGTGTATATTCCATTGACTCCCCACAGCCTTCAGTGAGCCATTTGATTGACATTCACTCTTACAGTCAATTGAGCTGTGCTGGTTTCCATTTGCAAAGCAAACAGCTGCTATTGTTATCTAATCCAGGCTTTGGACAAACATTCTAGCACATTAAAAATTTTTGATTAATTTTTTACTTCAGCTTTAATTTTTAATTAATGTCATCATGTATTTTACAAGAAAGAAAACATCCTTAAAAAACCCCAAAACAATAACAACATAATGAAGTACTCAGTTATTGATCTGATTGAACAAATTTATATAAATGTTCAACTCAAACAAGTATGATTTTTACATCTCTTGTTCTGATCATTAATGACATTGTTAATACTCTCCTGATAAAAAAAGCACTTTTTTGATTTTTCTAGTGTGAAGAGAATATACAGGGGAATGTCTTGGATAACACAATGGAGAAAGAGTTTATCACAAGAAAACAGAAGACTTGCTATTCCGTCAAAGTGCAGATCAATCTGTTTAATCATTTGGTATACAGTGGAAGCTGCGACACCGATTAATCAATTACTTGCTGCACATATTCCTATCTGACATCGATATTCCTATCTGACTTGGATTTCCACAGCTGAGTTCCCTCGAATAACTAAGACTGACAGAACCTGAGAGAGAACTCTCCTCCTGTGGAAATCTTCTCATATGCATTAGGAGCTGCGATTTAACAAACACAGCAACATTTTTGCTTTTGGCCTTGAATTTTCTGTATTTCTACCACATATTAAGGCAGGATTTAAGCACTTCTTTCCATCCTACAACTAAAATTAAGCTTGTTGGCTGGTTTTCACTTAGTTTTGTGAGGCTTTCCTGCTTAATGCTAGTGTGGTTTATAGGAAAGAAATTACTGACAAATAGAAATGTAACCATATCTACAGTCCCAGTGTTTTCCAGCATAGCTATGCCAGGAGGGGTTGAGTGATGTACCTGTGTCTGGAAAAGCCCTTCTGCTCCTGGATTTGTTGTAGGAAAGTCGCACTTCAACAGCTGGTGATTATATTGTTCAGGGTGGGTAGGAAGAAACTGTCCCTGTGAACATTAATTATACCATTAAAAGCAGTGTCCACCTTGTATCATATAGCAGTACAAACCTAAATGTTCTATTCTAGACCTGGCCTTAGGGAAACACAGAAAGCAGATGAGAAGTTGAAAAGTATTTTGTTGACACAGTGGAAAAAATAGCTATTTGAAGTAATCGTTATTTGAATTCCACTCCCCCCCTCCATTTAATCTTTAATTTACGACTACTTACCACTATGAACAATTAAACTCTTCTTCTTTTGTTGAAGCACTACTTCTGGTTTGTGTTCTGGAAGCTGTGCAGCTCATTCTCTGCCAAAATACAGGAAACAACAAACTGGGTGCGGAAAAAAAGCAAGTGCAGGCTTTCTTCTGACAGTATGCTCAAACCAGTACAGTACTACAGGGTTCTGTCCATGACAACAAATACAGTATTAGCAGAAATCAACAGAATGTATGGCACTTGTTAATTCTTTCCTTCTTTCATCCAAGAGGGCTTCCTTTATAGATTTCAGTATCTAGTGTCCTGAGAAAATAATTTTCATTCCCTATATTACAGTAAGGACTGTAATTCAAGTAGTATAAACCAAGAGAAACTCTCTTGAAGAGAAATTATCTGTAAAAGATTTCCTAGATAATTTGCATTTGAGGAGATTTGCTTTCTCAGGTGCAGGCTATGATGCTCAGGAGCCATGATCCCTGGGCCCTGTGTGAATGTGGGAAGCCTTCTCTCACCTGCTAAAGGTTGTCCTTGGCTGCCTTTTGAGAGTGCAGTCATCTTCTCCTCACCTCCTATTCACTGTGAGCAGCAAAGCTTCACAATCTGCATTAAACAAATGTGGTAACCTATTAATGCTACTATTTTCCCACCTGTGCATCTCTTGTTTTATCTGCTGTAGGTCACCCAAAGATAATGCTGGGCTCGTGACAGCTCTTGTCTTCACCTGTCCAACCCCAGCCTCTTCTCTAACATACAATCTGGACTCTGGTCTCAGTTTCCAGGGCAACCACAAAATCCTCTGTCTATCCTTCAGATTCATCATCTAGGTTGACATTGCTTCCAGGATTACTTCAGGGAAGGACTAAAGGTCTAGTAAGTCCCCCATGCTGCCTGGCCCTTGCAGGCTATAGGGAAAGAGGAGCATTCCTCAAAGCCTTGGGAAGCTCCAATGCTGTGACAGAGGAATCTCTCAGTATGCCTGAACACCAATTCACCGTGACTTTTGTCACTAAGAAAGTAGCATCAGCAATGGGATAAGCACAGGTTAGAGATGACCCCAGTGACACCTCTGTGGTGTCAGGTGTCAGTATTTGCTAAACTCCATCTGGTGCTGTCCTCATAAAATACTTGTAAAGGACAAGGGAAAGCACAGCTAGTACTAAACCAGCAGTATGACATGCAGGATTATAAGGCTGAACATCAAATGCATCACTGAAGTCTTTCAGAGATTTGCAGCATTTTCAACTTCTCTTTCTTTAACTCCTTGTCTTTCCTAGCATGGGTGTGTTTTGCGCTTGGATTGTATTGATCCTGCCTTAAGGCTAGAAAGAAGTGACACGCTCTGCCTGAGAGATGATTTGACAGTAGTAGAGAAATGAACACTTTCTTTGCTCACTACCAGAGGGGAATACCTATTTTCTCATGGCTAAGTGCACAACAGATATGGTCATGAAAACCTGGGTTAACAATTGGACAGCTCTGGGAAAATAATTTTGTGGAGAAACACTGCATCATAAATGTCAAAAACACTCTTACAGGAAGATAGGTCAAAAAACCTTAATTAAAAATGTGTTGTCACTCAGGAAATGCTGAACAAGGAACTGGGATTACTATCAATGAATATCCCTGGCAGGACTTGCTCAGGTGGGTGGGTGTGGGAGCTGGTGATCCCTGTTTCTGTCTCCACATCCCCACTGGAAAGAATGTGAGTGTTTTATGGCCACGATCAAGACCATCCATGAAGGAGAGCCTGTCATCTTGTTGTCTTGCACACTGTCCACAGTTTTGATGTAGGGGAGAGAAAATGCCCAACCTTTTATTCGTGAAGACTGGGGTTGTTCTTAGTACCAGAGTTATATGAGGTCTTTCATAAAGTAGAATAGGGAAGAGTAAAAAAAAAAAGTAAAGGCTCCTAACTTGAAGCATCAGTGACGTGAGGACCAGTCTTGCACTGGAAGTCAGCCTGCATGCGTGAGATCCCCACCTGTCCCCTCTATAGGAGTAAGCTTTGGCAGATGTGTAACCAAGAATCCAAAACATCACTCAAAGCCAGTACCAAAGCTTGTAAGAAATTGCTTTGAAGCAGAAGTAATCAGGGACACCATTAGAAAACAGAAGAGGTTTGTTTTTCTCTGCAGGAGGTGGCAGAAACAGCAGAGCTGTGTGATTTCTCAGTGCTCTCAGTGAGTGACAATAACTGCAATTAATGGGCAGGATGCTGCCTGCGTGGGTGACACAGTGCTGTAGTGCTGGGGAGGAGGATTCTCCCACCTTTCAAGCAGTTCTTTGTAGGAATGGGAAAAAAAATAAGCGTCTCACAGAGAAGGAAGCTAAATGACAACATGTATAACTAGGAAGTGTTTTTTCAAAAATGAAAAGCAAGGCTTTATAACCAGTAACCTGGCATCAGGACTTTGAACTGTCTGCTGTTGTGACCAATGACATTTCCAAGATGATAATCTCTTAGGAGAAAGACATTCTAGCAGGGCTGAAGATCTCCTCACTGCCGGAGCTGAGGGCTGGTGGAGCATCCCAGGAAGTCAAAGGCACTGTCNGGGGCATGGCACAGCACTACTCCTCTGCTGCTACAGCAGTCCTCTTCAAAAGCATCCATGGTAGCTGAGACAGCTCCACAGCCCTGGGTGATCTCAGAGTACAACCCACTCTTGAAGGCTACATTTGCAGTCAGCCTCAGATGTGAATCTGTTTCAAAAGGATTAAGGATGTTAATTAATGTAATTATCCCTTTTAACTTAGGCAGACATGGATACAGGCTCCTCTGAGCCAGAAATATTGTCATGGAAGGAGTATCTTTGCTCAGTGGTGGATTTTTGATGTAACATTCATAAACTTTCCCTTCCCAGCAACATGACTCTCAGCATGGTGACCATGCTCTCCAGACCACAGGGCTCAATGGTGCAAAGGCAGCAGCAATGTGTGAGACTGATCTCCTGGATATTATCACAACCAAATGGCTTCTTTTGCCACTTTGTGGTGAAAACAATCAGTCTAGCAGATGTTAGGTAGAAGCTTTAGCAAGGAGACTTAGGGAAGAAAAATCTATTTTTTGTGTTGGTATCTCTAATCTTGTGTAGCTGGAGTATGTAGGTCACCAGAAGCTGAGCTTCCATAAAAGGAACAAAGCATTAGATATAAGTACATAATTTTAAGAAAAAAAGTACTTATAAGTAGGTAGACCATAAGATCCTCCATCCGGGCTCAGAGTAAAGGTCAATCTATCCTCCAGTCTTGTAGGGATGCTGGCACACACGGAGGCTGCTTTAAGTGATAATTTCCACACTATGGTTTGCAATTTAGTTGAATTTGTCCCTTCAGCTTTTTCAGGGTGAGTACCATTTTTCTTAATAGAACACTTTTCAGTTTTTCAAAATTAAAAAAAAAAACCTTCTTCTACAGATCCAGTTTGAGTCAGGTAGGTCCTTCAATTCATTTCTCCAAGAGTTCAGCTTTGGTTTGGGAGCCTGCGTGACTGACTCTACAGAGAGGAGTTTCACATAAAAATAATTCGTACAACATTTCTGAGAGTTATATTGTCACCAAGAACTTTTCTTCTCTCAGATCTGGGATTCACCCCACTGACGTTCTGACAGACTTCCTGCTCCTGAAACATATGAAAAAGGTTTTATTATTGTCTTTTATTCCTTTAATGAGTTCCTTTAAGAAGTTGCTCCTCACTAAATTGGCAGGTCTTCCTGAGGCTTAACATTTAACTTGTCAGGATTTATGCCTCTCATTTTTGGGATGGGATTTGTTGTTTCTGAAGGGTATCATTTTTACCTGTAGCCACCTTTCCTCTTCCAGTGGCAGACTATGAGGCCAGGTATATCTTGGGTACACCAACATCAGGTATAACATCATCACCAGGCAGCCACTATCCCTCACCCCACCTGAAATTCTTCTAATCTCTGTGTCATTCAGAAAACTGAAAAACAGCCAAACGTGTCTGGAATTTTTATTTATTTTTTTTAATAAAATGTTCGTGACAAAAAAGTGTTCCAGGTTGGGATTTTGCATGCAGAGTTTCAGCTTGGAGTGAGTTTTTATGACTGAGTTATAAACCCCCTAAAATATGGTTTTATAATGGAAATGCTGACACAACCTTTATACAGTCCCAGCCATAATTCTAGATGATGTAAAATACCTTACAAGCCAAGATAAGTGGATTTCTGCTGTAAAGAGCAAGGAGAATATGAGAAGTACATCTTTTAGCTAAGTATTTTCATTCTTTGTTTTAATTTTGACCAAAGAACAAATCATATATCTAGAAGGGCAGGTTTTTATAGTCGTACTTCATGTTTGTATAAGACTAAATTATGTTTTTAATCTTTCTAGCTACCTAAAGTAATTCTTCCAGGAATATCACTGTTTCCCAAGGCAAAAATCAGACTTACGCCTGCTATTGATAAATTGGCATTTTGAAAGGAATTTTATTAAAAAACTGGAGGATACCACTGGAAATATAAAGGAGTATTTTCAAATAATACAGCACTCAGAGGAAAGTGTGTTAGAAGTAACAGACTGGATATAATTGAAACTGACCTCATAAAATCTACAATGTATTTTTGTGATTCTTCTTTTCAAGGTCATTTCAGGACAACTGAGGATCTGGGAAGTAATGATACTCATCACCAAACAACACTCAGAGTTTATTTCAGCTATAGATCCAAAACTCTGGATATTTACTTAACGGTTATGTGCAATATCAGAATCCCTTCAGTTGGAAAATCACCATGATAACAACAGAATATATTAGAACAGGTTACTCTTGTGATTTTCTGTACTTCATTCTAATTTCAAAGTAGGTTTTTTTTCCAAAAGCAATGTTTCAGTTAAATATTTCAGTATGTTTTCTTCTGTATGTAATCTTTTATTTAAATTCATAAGGATTGGAAAGGCAAAAGGGAAATGTTTAGGCTTTTTGGTAACATGATGTGCCAGTTAAGTTTCAGACCTTGGATTGCATTGTACTTCTACATTTACCACCATCTCAGTTTTGGGGGCTGTTCAAGAACACACTGAAAAAATTATCTTTTTTCACTTAAAACCATTCAGTTTGAAATATATAAAATAATTTAATAGCAAGCTATAAATTGTTTTACTTGGTCAGATTTGTGCCTCGGTGACCTTTTCAAGACTGCAGCTTTTCATTGCTATTTGAGAGGAGAACCACCTGTGAAATATTGACCCTCCTTATCTTCCTGGCACCACAATTTCTGTCATCAGCTGTGTGGAATTGACATCCTCTGCATCACAGAATATTCTGGGCTGCTGATCCAGCCTCCAGCCTCCCCTGGCCGGAAGGTTTGCAGAGCATTTTGCACTTTGCCTCCTAGTTTCTCTGCTGAAATAAAAGGGGAACTTCAAACTTGAAGCAGCTGAGCATTTGTTTGCCTTGCCCTGAGCAGGTCTTCCCCAACTGCAGTGGTAAAAACATAGGCAGGTTTCAGAGAGGAAGAAATGGAGGCACAGGGAGATTATGTCACTCCCTCCACACTGTGCAGGAAACCTGTGGTGGGGCCAAGAATAGGACTGAGGTGCTTGGCTTCTGCACCTCAACCACAGCACCTTTTCTTTTTTCCTCACAATTAGTGTCAGCAATGACGTCACTGCCACAGTGGCTAGCAAAAAAAGTGTTGCACTATGCTAATCAGCTGCTCTCTGTTACAGACTGGAGACCAAATACTTCTCCACAAATGTTCAGCCAACCTCTGAAAATTGAATTGAGTGCTGCGTATGTTGACTGCAACCATGATTATTTGCTTGAAGAAAGATACATAAAAGAAAATGTTTATTCAAATGAAAACAAACTATTTTCTCCTTTACATGAATTTTCATTTCTTAGGTTGTGAAGCAAACAGATGCTAACCAAAAGTAGGATTTTTTTTTTCTTGGTTTCAGTACACGCTTTTGTTGTGGTTTGATTCTGGCTGGACACCAGGCACCCACCAAAGCTGCTCACTAACTCCCCTCTGCAGCTGGGCAGAGGAGAGAAAATATAACGAAGGGTCCATGGGTTGAGGTAAGGACCAGGAGAACTCAGTGATCATATACCATCAAGAGCAAGACAAGCTCCACTTAGAGATATAAAGTAAATATATTGGTAACAAAATCAGAACAGGATAACAAGAAGTAAAATAAGTCCTTAAAAACACCTTCCCCACACCCCTCCTTCCTTCCCAGCTCTACCTCCTACCCAAGCAGTGCAAGGAGACAGGGAATGGGGATTATGGTCAGTTCATCACTCGAAGCGTCTCTTGCTATTCAGGGAGAGGAGTCCTTCCCCTGCTGCACCATGGCGTCCCTCCCAGGAGAGACAGTTCTCCACAAACTTCTCCAACATGAGTCCAACTCACAAGAAACAGCTCTCTGCAAATTACTGCAACATGAGTCCCTCCCACAGGCACACAGTTCTCCCAAAACTGCTGCAGCGTGGGTCACTTGTCCATGGGGTGCAGTCCTCCAAGGACAGGCTGCTCCAGCCTGGCAGCAGGACCCCTCTCTCCACCGGGTCTCCCACTGCCTCTTCCAGGCATCCACCCGCTCCAGTGTGAGCATCTCCCCCACGGGCTGTGGGTGGATCTCTGCATCCCCCGTGGACCCCAGGGGCTGCAGGGGCACAGCTACTTCACCATGGTCTGCACCATGGCCTGCAGAGGAACCTCAGCTCCGGTGCCGGGAGCAGCTCCTCCCCCTCCTTCACCACTGACCTTGGTGTCTGCAGAGTTGTTCCTCTCACATGTTCTCACTCCACTGTTCTCTGGCTGGAATTACAACTGCTCCATGATCTTTGTTTTGATTTCTTCTCAAATCTGTTATCACAGAGGTGTTACCATCATCTCTAATTGGCCCAGCTTTGGCCAGCAGCATGTCCATGTTTGGAGCCACCAGGGATTGGCTCTGCTGGACATAGTAGAAGCTTCTGAAAGCTTCTCAGAGAAGCCACCTCTGTGCCCTCCCACTCCCCCAGTACCAAAAACCAGGCCATGCAAAACCAATGCAATTTCCACATGTTAATTTATTGTCTCTCTGATTTTGAGTTAATCATAAAACATTTTCATAAGGAACAAAAGTTCCTGTACAGGAGGATGCTGCAGTTACAGCAGAGCCCATGCCCAGGGGTGGCAGTGCTGAAGACACACATCCAACCCTGGTCCCTCCTGAAACTGTGACACCATCAGCACTCTCTGACTGCTGTCCTGCCTGCCAACACTCTATGGAGCTGGGAGACCAGCACTGGGGCAAGCTGGAGTTTGTGAATGTGACTGAAACCTGCAAGGGGCATCAGAGGTGAAATTACTTTGAAGCAGTGTAAGTTGGGGTGAAACTCAAAAGCTGATGAATTCCTTTTGGGCAGCTCTGCGTGAAATTCTCTGTGAGGTCATGAAAACTGACTATATATTTTTATTCAGCTGAAGACAGAGAGAGCTGTCAGGTTGCTGCTCCTGAAATGTCCAGGTGTGAAGTGAGAGCTGCTGTCAAAGTGTTTACACAGTGCACCAACAAAAAGGACTAATTACGAAAAGCAGAAGAAAATCCTTTGAGAGTTGCACCCCTCACAAAGAAAGTAAAAACCCAGGTTCATATGAACAGTGAAACATTTGCTTATACTTTGAAATGCTAAAAAAAATGTACAGTTGGCTGACACTACATATTCAGGGAAGTGTTATCCAAAAAAAATTACAGAAAGAGATGAAACTGTAAAAAGCTCTGGGTTATGTGCTAATGGTGCAGGTTTTGCAGAAGACAGACTATAGATACTTCTGACAAAACTAGATTATCTTTCTACCAATGAACATGCACTCATTTGCTGAACCAACAGATCAGGGAATTATAGCGACCTGTTAGATGCAGCCCCACACTCTGCTCTGCTGCAGCTGAGCGCTCCACTGGAGCCAGCAGTGATGAACATGCTGTTGCACTGGCAAGGTGCTGAAACTGTGTAACTCTGCAGTTTACAAGAGAAACTCTCCTCTCTCCGTCACTCACAGAGGCTAAGAGGAAAGGGTTTTGCTAAAACCACTGCCTCCTGTCTGAATCAAACAAGCTAGTTCAGTTTATTCTGGGGTAGGTACAGACTTCATCGAAGTAATGTGACAGAGGCACTTGCCATGTTGAGCAGGGACAATGGAGGAAATCAAAATTTTCCCTTTTCCATCTTCATATACTCTCACTTTCCACGACACAATATGAATTGCATTGCAGGTGATGGAGCCAACTTCAGAAAGAGTTGAAACTTATTGGTGCCTATCCTGAAATACAAAAGCTGCTTTATCTTTAAATAGAATAATAATTTTTATTAATTTTATTGATGCTTCTGTTTTGAAAAATTGCTTAAGCAATTCTGGCAATATTAAAAAAAAGTGCAAAAGTCTTTTCTAGTTTTGCAGAAATGAAGAATACTTCAGGAGGGTCCTCCTAGAAATAGTATAGAAAGGTTCCAACTTTTGAGTTGCATTAGGTTAAGGTTAGTTACTTGAGACAAAGAACTATGTGTGGCCTTCATGTGGACTGCATAGCTGTGGTGCTCAAATATTCAATCACCTTTAATGTGCATGATGTGTCTAATTATTAAATTTATTTATTTTAAGAACAGAGGCTTTTTGTCAGTCCAGAAGATTTTGATTCTGAAGGAATTATGGTGAGAGTAGTATAGGATGAAAATCTGTATAAACTTCTTGTGTTATTTACACTGTTTCTTAGTAAGAAAACAAGAAGAACTAGGCACATTAAATGGCTACAAATGATGCAATCAACCTCCGGATGAAATTATTTCAGCCTCATGGTGACCAAATCATCAACATATTTTCTTTCTGCATTACACAAAATCTCAGGTGGTGTGTATTTGTCATTCTCTACTGGTTAAATTATCCTTAAAGCCATTAATAACATACATTTTTTTCTTTTTTTAGAAAAACAAAATAAAGATTTTGTTCAGAAATGGGATAAAATGAGAATTTTACAGTATTTGGTGCTTTGCAAAACACAGCCAGGATTTGGGGCAGATTCTTGGATGCTGATGGTTCCAGGACTGCAGTAGAAGTGAAGCCTTCAGTAGCTCCCGATAACAGACTTGATCCTGAAGTCACTATTTATGCATCACTCTTATTCCAATCTGTGGGAGTTTTGCATGAGTTAAGTGTCAGTCATTTTGACATTTAGCCCAGCTGGTTGAATGATCTACCATGACTATATGGCACATTTTAATCTGAATTTTATTCTCCATACAGTATTCCATCTCTTGCTTTGCTACCTATCCTCTAGCTAGTTTATGAATACCAAAGGCATCATTTAATACATCTGGATAAGAAAGCGGCCTTGGAAGGAGTTTACTTGCAAGGAACGCCTGGTAGGTGGGTAACAGCTGGAGGGGAAGTCAGCAGGGAAAAGATACAGGAATTTCAGCTTTACCTCTGAAGTACATGTGAGTGCACCCCAGCTTTGCATGATTCAGCTCTCTGACAGTAAAAACAAGTACCAAGACAGTGAGGTTTACCTTTTTCAGAGAAACGTGTGGGCTCAACTGCAATGCCCAGAACAAACCACATTAGTAGCAGAAAATATAAGCTGAAGGAAGTGTTTCCTGTGAAATGCTTTTTGACAAATCCATACCGTTTCATTTCTGTGAACATAGCTTGTAATTCACAAGTGTATTTACTATAAACTTTATGATTTGCCATTACTTATCCTTTGTCTTGTCTTTTTTTTTTTCTTTTGTCCCCTGGCAGGGGATCTCGCTTTCTTAGTTGATTAGAGACACCTTGTTTTATTTGGACTCCACAGATCCTATGGTATTGCAGCTCATTGATGGGGGGAATGTAACTCATATGATGAAGTATCTCACAGGAAAACCTCATAAAGCTTAGTGAAAAATTAATCTTCAGTAAATGCTCCCTTTTTTTTGCTGAGAACCTTCTCCACTTGAATGAGAATTAGCTGAAAACATCTCAAATTTTCCTTGCCATAAAATAGTTTCAGGTTCTTTCCCCATGCTTATTCCTGTTGATTGATTGAAATGTCTTGCTTTCAGCTTCTTGCACTGGTTTTCCATCTTATTCTATATTTCTGTGAACATGTCTTTCTTGTCTCTATACCTATTTTCTTTGGCTTCAGCTTATTGTAGCATTCAAGAATATGTTTATCTTGGAGCACACAAGCAGTCCTGTTTCTCTGTAGTGGGATTAATTATGTACTCAAGGACTTTGTTTAGCCAAAATTTTGCTTTCACAATGCTATTCCATTTCAGAACTGAAATGGTGTGGTAATTTTCATCCAAATTACATCACCATCATATTTTCTGCATTGGAGAGGTCGGATTAGCATGAGGCAAGCTTGACAAGCAATAAAATTTCAGAAGTCAAAACTTTGCAATTTATTTTTAGCTTTAGTCTGTTTCTGTCAAATTTTGGGTAATATGTGCATAGGTGCTTTAAAAAAAAAAAGAAAAAATTACTTATAGAAAAAAAACCAGAGGACTATTCAGGCCTCTAACATAGACACTTATTGCCATTTTCTACACCCTCTGTGTCTGACAGGTCTATGTAGAGCTGGCAGATATAACAAAAGACCTATAGGCGACCCATTTAATAAAGCATCATGCTGGGCAATTAAAATAGCAATAAACTGATATGCTTAAGCATTTGCATTCTACCCCATATCTGTCTTTTATCTTTCTATGACATTTTTGCAATGTAAAAAAATTTTCAGTTGGCAAAAATATTCAGCATCTTTATTTAGTAGAATCGTAAAATGTTAGCAATCACTGAAAAAATTATAAAGACAGTAAAAAAACTAAGCACAAAAGTAAGTATCATTTTGTTGTAAATTTGTTTAAATATTCCTGCACTGTTCTTTGGGCACAGATTCATGATTTTGCACTCCAAATTAGTGAGTGCAAATTTTAAATTATTCCCTTTGTAAATCACAGCTTGACCACCAGGATTTTTTGGGGGTAGTGAAACACTTTGGTACCATGTGCAGGATATCTAAAAAGTGAAAATCTAACCTTCTTAAAGTGTTCATCACCTTTTATTGGTATGTGATTTAGCATGGGCTTAACAGACCTACAACCTTCTTGTTTTGTAGGAGTTATGCATCATGTGAAGTCTATCTTGAGACTCTAAATCAATCGACCCTTCAGCAGCCATCAGTGTGTTTTAGTGTTCAAGCTGAACATGTCTTTTGCAGAGAAGCACTGACAAATACATAAAGTGGTATCAGATGTCATGGCAAAAATCCTAGTGTGCAAGCCCTGTGAGTCAGTATAGCAAATCTTAAAATAATCTTCATTTTCCCTCAAACAGAAAACACTCTGCTCTTATATTTGATTCCAGGACCTTAACCTTGTTACTACAGTAGAGCAGCATGTAACTAGCAAGTCAGAAAGAAAAACCAATGTGACCTTCCATCTCTGAAGCAATTTCTTAGTAAAATGAGATACTTCAAACAGACCACTGTGAAAACAAGACAGCTTGGTAAAAACAAGGTTATTTGGAGCACTGCACTAGAACTGTTCACCTCCTAGGAGCCCACCACAAGATTAATATATCAGAACTCAGAAGATAAAGGAGAAATCATGTTTTTTTACAGCTTGTACATACTGATACACATATATTTACATACATATACATGCACACACATATATACAAATATCCGTGTGATATGAGAATGTAGTTGTTTCCAGCAGGGATATAGGAAGCACATACCCTCCTTATCAGATGGTTACCATTTAATGAGAAGCATTAGGAAGGAGACCAGAAAGTGTAGCAGAACTCAAGGCTGACCTGTTCAACAAACTTCTTCCTTTCCAGACACCGTTTGGGGAGTTGTTATTATTCCCATATTAAAAAGGATGGACTATTGTGATCAAATGGGATACTGTTATTGATTAAATAAATCCTTAGAGGCTACACAAAGTGAGCAATAAAAGCAACCTCTGCATTAAGTCAGCTGTGTTGCCTCTTTTTCATCTTTCCATTTATTTTCCCAGCAGACACATTCAGCTTTGTACCATTGTCAGTATAAAACTTGTTTTGCATATATCTCATCACCAAAAACTTAAGTCATGAGAGGTTTAATACTTGTGGTTTAAAATAGTTATTTGATAGCTAAATTGGCTAGCTGATTTCTGCTGCCTCACAAAATACCTCCTGGCCTGCCTTGCTCTGTCCCAGTTCATGCACCCAATCAGGACAATAACTTGTCAGGTGGAAAATAAAGTGCCATCCAGAATATTTATCTGCACCGTCTGCTTGGGCCACTTCAGAGAAGAAGTCGTGCTGATACATGGCAATTATATTTTAAACAAAGATATTCTGCAGACCACAGATTCCTGTAAATCTCCATTATGATTCATATAAGCAAAATAGAGATGGGGGGTTTTACAGATGGTTAGGTACTGCAGCAACTTCCTTCAGCATATAAATGGTCTGATACAGTTTGAGAAGGCCAATTAGGAGCTGAAGGCTTAATTTAAGACACAGTTTTTCTCCACTACCACTTAAACTTTATTAAATATAAATACTTCATTCTCATTAGTGGCTGAAGAGAGGTTTTATTTTCCTATAAAACAATGCAGAAGTCATGAAATCTCAAAATTATGCAGCATTACTATCTCTGGTAGACATTGCAAAGGTGGTTTTTTCAGAACACAATCCTTGAAAGGACTCTGAGCCTTAAGGGGAGGAATGCATTTAATGCTCTAGTATTCATCCCACACAGTGCTCAGTTTTTGTTTACCACAATCAGGGGTCTGCAACCCGCTGTGGAAGTTTGGCTGTGACTCAATTGCCCTAAACAGTGCTCTTAGATGACTGGATGACCCAACTAATTAAATGACTAGTCTAACTCTGTGATTCTTGGACACATCCTGTCCCACCCAAGAGGCTCTTCTGCCCCGCTCAATAAAAGTAAGGTAAGCAGGTAGAATTAGCAAAATATGTATCCCTGAAATGGAGGAGTATCTTTGGTTCCTGGTTAGGTTCCTCCACTTTTTTTTGCTGCAAAGTCCCATTCAGATAGAGGGAGTGCAAAGATACAAATATTTTCCTCTTCCTCCAGCCACTGGAGTGCATTTAACAAGGAGCTGCTGTTCTACTTTGGAAGAGATAACTGCTGGATTACAAGCCACCTACATCCCGAAATCATGACCAGCAGGTGGAGAGATCTTGTTCCAGAAGGGTGTGAATGGCTGGTACCTGTCAAGACTGGAATTTCAGACAAAACCTTCTTAATCCTGGTGATGGGCAGCTGCATGAGAAGCATGCTGTCTTGAGGTTAATCCCTGCCCATACTGTGGACTGTTTTGGTTCCTTTCATAATGAAACTTGGTTTCTAGAAATTCTAACCCAAATTCTGCAGCTGCATTGAGAGCAATCTGGTCTGAGGGATGCTCCATCCAAACTAAACTACTTCAGGTGAAAAAACCCCTTCTCTTTCCAGGGGAAGACTTCCTAACACTGCAGCAGAGTCCCTCTGCCTGGGTGCACTTCCCACAGCTGTACTCACTCCACTGGCTGGTACTGACACAAGAGCAGGGGTCAACCACCCCATAGCCCTGCACCCTGACACCATAGACCATGGGAACACCTCTCCCCTGCCCTGGCCCATTGCCCTCTTACTCATTTCAACACGCTGCTGGATGTGTGGCTTTTGCTTGTCGCTGACCGCTTGACCGCCCGGCTGGTCGAGGGGCGACAGTGTCCTCGCGTGCCCGGACACAGGCTGTCACGCTGCACGAGGGCGTGCCGCGGCAAGGCAGTGCCTTTAGCCTTCTCTGGGCGACTCCGAGGCAGATAGCAAATCCCACAGCCCAGGCTGGGGCTGGCAGCAGCTGTTGTCTCTAGCGCGACGCGGAGGCGATAAAGGACGAAGAGAGGACTCGTTTGTGGACAAATCCAAGAGTTTATTCCCTGCCCTGGAGGGGGCAGGAGAACTTACTACGAGGATGGGAGCCACAGAACGAGCCCCGAAACAGCCGTTACAAGGGGTTTTAAGGGAAGGGAAAAGGGGGAGGAGAAAGGGAATGGACAAATGGGGTACATGAAGGGGGATGACAGTAACCAATGAATGAAATACAAAGGCGGGACAAATTTGAACAAACCAATGGGGAAAACAGAGCTACGGAACATTCTAGCAATACATGAATATTAAATTAAGCGTATGAATATTTAAATTATCCATGAGGGGAGAAGGGAGGGGACGGTGTTTTGATGGACAGCCACCCATGGCGGGAAACCACCTCCAGCCTGCCTACCTCTCAGGACTCACTATCCCAAGAGGTCTCGTCTACCCAGTCTGCTTGATCTATAGGAAGGGCAGACTGAAAGGTAGTCTCCATAGCCATGGGTGACCCAGCCGGTGGCTGCGCCACCGGCTGGGCGACCGCCACATTTGCTCCTTGCTCAGATATTTTTTTTCTTTTTATGGTAGCCTATCACCATTCTTGTCACTTTTTCCTCATTTTCCTGTTTTACCAGGTGTAGCTTGGCATGCTCTATAGCTGTAAGTGGGCCTAAGTCAGTCTTGATGTCTGCAAGCACAGCTCCACTGACATCAAAGTTAGGGACACTATAACAGGATGGACTTGGTACTGTAGATGCACTGCACCTCCCAAGACTTTGTTATCTTCTTTATTTGTTTCACACACAGCTGCTGCATCTAAACCCAACTGTAAAATCACGCTTAAATCTTATAAAAAGGAAAACTTCCAGTAGTTCATGCGACATGGCTCTGCTGCTGGAATAGCTTCAGATTCCTACTCCTCCTAGTGGTGTCCTCCACAGTCTCAATGCAAGGACCTGGGGAGGTGAGGCAGTTTGACCTGTGTAATGTTATTTACCTACACCCTCTCAGCAAAATAGGACTGTGCTCCTCACACTCTCCCCACCAATTTCTCCCTTTCTCCTTCCAGTTTTAGGAATCAGCAGAAGTAGAAAGCCTAGGTTGCTGCTCAGTTGTAACCAAGTAAGTCTCTTTGCTGGGTCTTGAGGAGAGAGAAGATACCAAAGAAAATTGTTTGTAAGATTTCCACTTGCAGAATAGTGGATAAATCTCCCTTTATTTTGAGAATATTTAAGCATTGAATTTACCAGGGTCACACAAAACTGGGAGGTTGCCAGGTACAGGGGATCTGACTTTCTTGCTGCTGTAAACTGAACTCAGCAGCAACCAGAAGAATAAATTTATGTGATAAGTAAATTAAAATAATAATTACATGGCATCTCACATTAGCTTGTGACATTTAAGTGCAAAAGCAGGCATAAGAAGAAAAATCTGAGGATTTTACAAGAAGTGGGAACAGAAAAGGAAGAACAGGAAATTGTGCAAATTTTTATCTCAGCTACTTATAACTTGCGCTGGGGATTGCATTTCACTGTAGTCTTCCTCCACCTTGGCTGACATTCCCTATAAACATTTTATGAGACATGTTAAGTATTTTATGCAAAAAGTGAGTTGTATTGCATTGAACTGCAGGTCAAGGTGAGAAGGACACATTGCCAGAATACTTAGTTAATCTCTTTCATCTTTCCCATGCTGTCACTAATGCTTATCTGTTCCCACAGGTATTGCAAAGTCATCTGTTTTCTCCAGTGGAGTAATACAATAGTAAAATCCTTTGATTTTTTATACTAGTTTTTTATGATGCTGATTTTGTTCATATTCATTTTGAGATCAGATTTGTGCTTTCTTGTCTGTGATGTTTCTATCGTGCTCTGCAGATTTTCTTTTCTGGGAATTCAGGAATTCATCTTAACATTTTTGTCATCCCCCTGTGTGTGAATGGTTTGATGTTGATGCATACCTGGAAACAGCACTTGCTTTAGATTATACTGTTCAAAGACCCTATGAATTAATTAATTGAGTCTCTTTGTGAGGCTTCCATCTCAGTTGTTATCTGAAAGTCTGTCTTGTGCAATCAAAACCTGCCTGGGGCTTCCCTACTCACATTGTGCTAAAGTAGGAACCCACCAGCAGTTCCTGTGTCCTGTTCTGATGTCAGAAGTGAGCTTTCTTGATTCATAAGGAGTCCTTGACCAGTTCTGTCAGCATTCTTGACAGGGAATGTCTTGTTTGTGTCAGTAAAAGGTTTATCAAAAACGATTTAGGGCAAACAAGATAGCTAAAGTCATTAGTAGAAACTCTTTGTTAGCAAAACTTTCAAATGCCTCTCATTTCAGGATGTCTAATTTCGGGAGAAGACCATGCCTTGCATTCTATTGCTTTTGAAAAATCCTTCTAATGTTACCATTAATAAGTCCAGGAAGCAGATATTATACAAATAATTTGCTTCTCCAGTTACTTTCTTAACTTGAAAGCTGAGACCAAGGATTGGGATGGCTCGGCCATGAGGAATGTTATGTGAACTCCCCAGACTACAGAGAAATGTATATATTTGCAGACAATATAGGCAGCTTGCCACTCCAGAGATGAACAGGAGATACGTAGATGTTGGTAAAGGAAGATGCCACTGGTGTGTGAGATTATTATACTGCTAAATTAATGAGAAAGTAATTTGATCTTAAAATTCAAGTCTGAGCTTTAATAGCTCCAGTAATTCTTAGGAAACAGACCAAATTAAGGTAAATGAAAACTAATTTCATACTAAAGAACAAACGCCTGTGAGAGGGAGCTTTTACCCCTGCTTTGTTCGTTGACGTGCAAAGGGAATGAAGTAGAATATTTCAGCATGGTTTAGTAAAGTCCATAATTTTAAAGCACAAGAGAACTTATTTTCTGTTCCTCAGGACTTTGATCCTTTAATTCACCATAAGTAATTAAACAGCCGTGTCAGCATGAATTTCAATGTGAGCACCCAGTGATTATTTTTCCAGTCTGTACAATGGCATCTAAATATCTTTTTTTTTGAATATTGCAGAACATGATTTTACCCAAATGACTGAGAAGAACATTTCTGTGTTTTCTCCTTCTTTCCATATGCATCTATGTGTGGTGTCTGTTTTTCCATTACAATCAGAGATACATAGCAGAACTGGTCATTGCTTCTATTTCTGATCATAGTTTTGGGAGCTGAGGTTTAATATGAAATTAAAAAAGCAGACATGGGAATGTTTTTTTTCTTTACTCTGAAATGGCTGTGAGAACTTATGTCAGAGCCCACTGCACATCAAGAGTGCATCAAAATGAATTTTGCTGCTTTTGTTAGGCTTTCACACAGAAGTTTCCTTCAAAGTAACTCACTGCATAAATGGAGGAGACATTTCCTGGTGTGCTGGGAAAATGAGACCTTATGGCATAACTCCTCCAAAGGACACAAAAGTAGGCAATGATCAAGTCTACCAAACACTGCTGGATTTGTTTAATACACAATATAATGGCCTATTTGTTCTAGATAGAGTAATATTTTCTGGCTGCCCTGGGAGGGGGAAAACACCCCCTTCAAAAGTCAGCATGAACATCTGAGAAGACTGCAGTAATACTTTAATGCATTCAGAAATGGTTTGTTTTTTCATACATGTCCTAAATACATCTTATGCTAGTATACTTTGTATGAAAACCTCTTTTTTGCTGTTTTTTAGTGGTGTCAACTCAACAGGTTGGGTTTCATTCCTGTTAATGAAAATTACTTACATTGTGTGACCTCTGCTCAGTTTTAGTTTTAAGGAATTTTAGAAATTTAAATGTAATTTGTTTTTACCTCCAGTATAATTTTTATTACTCTTCTTTGCCTATTTTGTGTTTTTAAGAGAGGTCCTTCATGCAAATGAAGAAGAAATGTAGCTACTCATAGCATGGAGGGTAGCTACATTTCACGGAGCAAAATTTTTCCAAGAAAGGAATAGTACTGCTGCTTTGAGGAGTCAGAGAGCTTAGGAGTCACTTCTCTCAAGAGCACAGAGATTCTAGTGTATTGTTTATATCAATAGTGATCTTGATTTTCTAAAAAGCTTACTAGTCAAAGTAATTGATTGCTACAAATCCCATTTACATGGGTCATTATCATCATTTTGTGTAAAACCTGCATTTGTAGCCTGCTTTTTTTGTGTGTCTAGTTCAGCCCTGGATGTAAAATTAAGTCATGTGGTTGTTCACTACCAGAGGGTTTCTTTGTAAATGAACACTTGAGAACTGTGCTCCAAATGTGGAAGAAAAAAAGACATCACTGAGCCCCATAGGCTGAAAGAAAAATTGCAAAGGGCTGATAATTGACCCTTATGGAACAATGAGTAGATATTCATATGGATGATCTATATTTAAAGGAAAAAGATGTTTAAAGTAACTGGAAATCCACTGAGTTGTCGTATGTTATGAATTCTCTCCTTGGCCAAAAACTCCTTGGTTGCCATTATACCCACAAGTTCATGATGATGAATCATGGCAGGCAAAGGCTATTTAATCTTTGACTCCAGGACTGTGTTCAACCTTGAACAAATCCATGACTGTCAGGTATATTTATAATTTTCTTTCTTAAGTACTGATATATTTGATGCAATTAGGCAATAACAAATGTTTCCCATTAACTATTTAGTCCGGCTCCTATTTCTGCTCATGCACACTTGAAATGCCTGCCTGGTGCTGAGCACTGAACAAAACAGCCTGAAATTTGTAGTGCAGAGCTACATACAGGAATTATGCTCAGTCTTATATAGTATTTGGGATATCACTAAAAAACAGTCTCCATACAGAGACTGGGGAACAAATTTTGGAGGGGCTTAAGTATGTTCTTTATAACACCTTGTGTCAACTCTTTGCATACTTTCTGTGCAGTTCCTCTCACCACTTTGCCACGTCCTTTCTGTATGGTATGTGCAAAAGTAGTTTTATGATCACATTCAGGTTCTTTTCTCCCTGACATCATTCCTCTTTCCAGTCTGAATTTTGTGTTTCACACTGAGGGTTCTGGAAGCCAGAAACAGTCTCATATGCAGTCTTCCACATATGTAAATCCAGCGAGGACAAATCCTTGGTACTTTGGATGGCAAACACATACCAATTCTATTAAGGACTTAGTGCACTATGCAAGTTCTGTTAGGTACCCCTAAAGTCAAAATATCCTTCTATCTTTGGTAGCTTTGACTTACAGCTTATAGCTGTGACTTGGTAGCTTTTTTATATCTTCAGGTAGTGCAGTGAACTATTGTACTGTAGATAAGGCTGTTACAGTAGGGTAAACAGTAGTAAAAGTGCATCATTTGATGAGTCAGTTTGTTTCGAGCAACAGACCAGCCACAAAGTTGTAGAGCTCATTGTAAAATTGCAGTAGGTCAAGAAAAAAATCACAAACTAAGAAGACCAGATCAGAGGGTGATATTTGTTACTTCTTCAATAGAATTTTTTTTTTCCAGGGCTGAAAACTATCCCTTCTACAAATCCCTGGATGGCCTCTTTACCTCACAGAAAGTATCTTGGATACACTGCAGTCTTTGCAGTCCATTTGATTTATTCCTGCCTTGAATTGTGATTTTCACGTGTTAATACTTTGCTCCAGTTCTTCTCTGTATTGCAGCATGTGGCCATTATTACTCCCCTCCTCCAGGCCCATTTCCCTTGTTATATATCTGTTTCATTTTCTTAGTTAAGTTGAATGTGAACTTGGGGTCAAGAACAGACAAGTCATGTGATGGGACTAAGGTATAACTGCATTTTCCAGTTTTTTTCCACTACATTGTCTGAGGGTGTGGAAGCACAATCTCACAGACAGTGCAAAAAACCCAAAGTTCACAGTTCAGCTGTCAGTTATGAAGTAGACTGATGAATTAATGTACTTAAGGAAGCCTGGGCTGGAAAGCCATCAGATACAACCTCTCCTTAAGGTGCACTTGCTGAGGTGTGAAGCCTCCTTTTGGAAAGCACACTGATTGCAATCTTTTCATCAAATCTAACTTCTGGTGGGTTAGGGGCCCTGCCATGAGTCCACCCTGGAGCTAATGCCCACTGCTTTTTAGTCAGTTTTCCACAGTCTGTAGAAATACACCGTCATGCCCTTGGTGTATGAAGGGAAGCTAAACTTCCTACTTGTGGGAAGATGTGACAAACAGGAACAGACAAACTAAAGAACTGGCCTGATGTGTTACTGAAGTACTGAGCATGGCTGTCCAGGGTGAGCTTCATGAATGCATTGCAATACTAAGAGGATTTTTTTGACTAGCCTGCTATTATGCTGCCATTTTACCTTTGATAAATAATAATGGGTCACCTTAACATTGAGCTTAACAAAACATATTTAGAATGCAAGAACAGTAATTAAAGACTTGTAATAAAATAATGTAGCATTTACCTAAATGACAGCATTACTGTTGACAATCTGAACAGCAATGACATTTAAGTTTTCCTGAGACATTTCTCATTCAAATTATGTCACTAGTTCTGAGGCTCCCTTTTGTAAGTCTTCCTGCCATGTATCTCTATAGTTATTATCCCTCATTGTCAATATAACCAGTCATTTCTTCTCCACATTGGCTTTGATTCAGTTCTTCCAGTTTTCCCACACACCTATCTGTGTATAAACCTTTGTGAGTGATTGATATGGATTCGTGCTTTTATTCTAACTTATCAATTTTTATCCTTTTTTTTTTTCTTTTTGAAGCAACTACCAAATTTCTGTCTGTACAGCGTGCAAATCCAGATAAACCTGGAATTAAAACCCTGCAGTCTGAGTATGGGTTTAATACCTTGTTGTCATGTGTTTTGAAAGGCAATACATCTTGGTGCACACTGTGGTAGACTGTCAGTCAGGTATCCCCACTGCTGAAATTCACATGACCTTGACCAGAGTAAATTCTTTGCTAAAGCAAAAAGGGGAGGAGTAGTCTTCCAAAAAACCAAAATATTGGACCATAAATTTCTTTGACAACATTGCACAAGATAGCAAAGCTTCACAGTGTCTGTCCAACATGGAGGGCATTGCTGAAGAATGAGAGGTACAAGGAGGCAAAAGAATTTGAGGATAAAAGCAAGCCTTTGTTCAGGCAGATTACCTGGGGGGGAAATACAGTACATGATGTACCATGTGATACATCAGTCATGCAAGCTATTTCTAGAAGGTTTTACTTATTGGAGAGTTGTTTTTCATTTAGGGAGGAATTCCTCCCTGGGCAGAGTGCTTGGAAAAGGCCAGCGTTCCTCTGAGTTTCACTGAAGCCATATTCTGGCACAGAAGGCACACAACCTCATAGAATACCCTTGCACATGGATGAATTCTACCTGTGCTGAACTGACAGTCTAGCTTTCATCAGATCTAAAATCATGCAGGGGATTTATAAAGACATTAAACTTTGTTTGGCTTTGCGCAAATAGCCTCAGTCAGGCCTTCATCCCAAAATCTCCCTGTGCCAGAAGTGAGTGGTTTTGTCCTGCCAGGTTGCTCTGCAGAGCTGACATTTCTCGGGCTCTGCTGGGTACCTGTTGGTGCAGTGCAGGAAGCTCTCCAGCTGATGGGCCCTACAACGCAGGGCTGCCAGGCTCTGAGAGCGTGTGCACACCCAACAGGTACAAAAAAGAGCTGCTGATTTACCAGCTGCAATGTTCTGCTGGCCAGGTGATGGCATGTAGCTGCACACTGGTGTGTAAGGGCATGTCTGAAGGCAGGATGTGCTTGTGTGCTCCAGTGTGCTTTATTAACGTGGCTGACAACCAGGCAATGGCATGGCAAGAGAGACTGAGTTGGGGTGTTGCATCTCCACGATGCCTACCTGAGGCTGCAATGAAGACCTGCTGTTATTTTTCAGCTGGGTTAAAACTCCAGCCTTTCCTTGTCTCTGCTGCAAACAAACCTTCAGCTGCTCTGCAGGGGTACAAGATTTTAAATTCGTCCTGTTAGGCAGGAAATATCCTCTTTATAGGAGCGACTCCCACTTCACGGCGAGTGATAGAAGAGACCCAGACCATGAATTCCCTCACCCAGTTGCTGCTGTTCTTGGTTTTATTGGTGCTCAGTTCTTGAGCTACAGGTCAATGTAGCACTTGACTTGGCCTGGTCAAATTAATAGTTATGACTGGAACGTTGATTCAGCTATAAGCCATGAATATTCTAAGAGAAATGCTACTTATGCATAACAGCTACTGTACTACTAGTTTGTACCATCCCTCCAAATGCATTTTGAATATTTCCTTTAGTAGCTGCATCCTCTAAATTGAATTTGCAATGCCGTATACTTGCTGTTGAGTTAGACGTCTGTACAAATCAGTAAACAGACATTTCTATTTTCAGGGGCCCTTGAAAGGTAAATAATTGAATATGGTGATGTATAGCAACATACCATCTGTCTCTAGATCAGGGATATATAAGTAAATGTAAGCATTGCTCTGCAACCAGAACTCCCCTTTCCTCTCTTCTCCTTTGGGTAGGATGAGAGGATGACAGTGGCTTATTGTTTAGAGGATGAAAACTAAAGCTGGGTGTGGCTTTGTGTTCTAGAATTTTAAAGCTCCCTTTGTTTTAGTGTGCTCTAGTGAAGTGTTCATCATTTACATTAGTGGCAAATCTGGATTTTCTGCCTTAACTCCATTGTTTCTCTCTGAGTGACAAAGTTTCTACTCTGTGCTTCTGAGTGAGCTTTAAATGGTGCATCAGTACTTGAAAGTAACTTCCCATGTATCAGAAAATCCTACCTCCTGCACGGGGCTTGTACTGAATTTCTGATGAACTGATGGGAATATCGAGGATCTGGCACAAACAATGCATCAAATTAATTTCCTAATGTACTTAGTAACCCTGAAATCTTCATTGGGAAATATGAATTCTCTAATTCACTGGACCCATCGTGCAGTTCAAAAGAAGTCTTAATGAGGGCTTTAGGTGAGCTGAGGCTGGGGGTGCTGAGGTAGGAAGTGATGAGCTAAGACTCTCCTGCTTCTCCATTATGATGATAATGGGAATTTTGCAGCCATTTTTAATTTGAATTCCTGCAGTCTAGCATTCACCAAGCATTAAAACTCTAACACTCTAGCCTGTGCCTGCAAGGCCTGGCATTTTCACACAGGGTGTCATTTTAGCACAGGTTAGGGCAAGATTACCAGAGCTACTGTCATCAGCCTTATTTTGCTAAACCTTATTGTCTTCTTTGAAAATGAATACAGGACTGGAGGCTGTTGTACCTGAGCCAGGAGGGCCAGTCTGCCTAGATGGACAGCTTGCACAGGAGTGGCTTCTGGTGGTGTTTACCTGGGGGATTACTCAGTTATTGTTAAGGGGGAAACTAGCAATTATGGAGTAGTCTGTTAAGGGAATTATATCAGGATTGGTTTAGCATTATTTCTGGCCAAAGTCTGTAAGACCCATTTTTTTTAATGTGGTTGCACACAACTCTGGCAAATTCAGAACCTTCCAGGAAAACAAGGTGTGCTCAACTTGCCCCCAGGTCAGCACTTTGCACATAAACTTGTCTCTCCCACTGTCCCTATCAGGAACAAGTTCATCTTCAATGATCCCTAGATGCTTGGAGGTTACATCTTCTCTCCAACTTTCAACTCTCAGAAGCCTCTTGAAGAATTAATAATTTATCAGCAGCAACTTGCAGTCGTGCAGCTCACCCACCTCCTCTTGGCAGGATTGTTCACACTGCTGTTGCTGCTGAAAAAAAGTGTGGAAAGAGCCTGATTGTCACTCAGAAAACCTCATGGTTAGTTTAACTGCTTTTGCTTGACGTGTTCCCTACAAGAGGAACTGCTGACCGTGGGGAGAAAGCCTGGAGACGTGACACAGCTGAATATCCTCCTGGGCCATCCCAAAGCTGCTCAAAAGTTCTCCTTTAATTAAGGACGCATTTGTTGGGGAACCATCTGTGCAGGCTAGAAGAAGAATGAGATACTCCATACTGATGTCACTCTGCCTGTGCAAAGACACATATTTCTACCCCAGTTTCCACCTTTCAACTCCCACGTGGTGTCTGAGAGGGACCTTGAACCCAACTGCTCAACAGCTCCCTAAAACCTCTACTTTTTGGAGTGAGCTTGCATCCTACTTGACCTATGCAGAGCAAGAATCTGTGTATACTGTACTCTTATTGATGCCTCTATTTCAGTTTTGGAAATGTCTGTCCCTTCCTTGTTTTGGAAAAATGATTAAAGTATCCCTGTGTAAAAGAGCATAAAACCTGCTCAAGACCAGAAGATCTGTGTCTAACTGTGTGCCTAAACTATTTCATTGCCCTGGACTTATGGAAGCAGAGAAGAGGAGGTGAACACAGAGAAGGTTTGTTTGGGGCTTTGTAGGTCAGTGCTACCTGCAAATCAGCTGGCAACCAGGAGGCTTCCTTCAGCCAAACAGTGCATCTCATCTGGCTCCAGAGGAATGACATCAGTGCTCACCCACTGCAACATCAGTGCTCACCCACTTTCACCCACAGGGGTGAAAAGGGATCTTCATATGCAGCTGATGCTCTAAGAAGAGTTATGCATCGGGGTGCTCAGAGGAGGAGTAGCTCAATATCCTGTTCACATCTTGGATCCCAGTTTCAAGGATACTGAGTGTGTTTCCAGCCTCCCTGCAGGGAGGAGACAAGAGGCAGCAAACCACTGATTAATGCGGTGACTCAGTGCTCAGCGGATGGACTTGTCCCACACACTAATCAGCATGAACAAGGACAGCAGCCGCTGTGGCACAGGGACACTAAACACAGGAATGCATCTAAAACATGCCCTAGGACATGTCAGCCCCTGAACCAGCCTAGGAACATGAGCCAGCTGGAAACATGAGCTCACCTAAGGACTCCACCACTCCCCTGGAGATCGAAGCTTTTGTCAATTTTTGTGAAATATCACTGCAGCTTCACCTTCAGTGTGTATTTGGACAGCATGCTGCAGGGGTGTTCTGATTCACCTGGAGGTTAAAAGGCGGGCATTTATAAAAATGGACAAAACCCCATGGACTACCATGGATTCTCTCTTGCATGAGAATGTGGCCATGGGCAGTGAGCCCCAGGTAGCCCCAGGACGGCTTCAAGCTCAGGCACCTGGTTCTGCCTGTCATTGTGCATGGTACATGAAAAAGACCTGCTGCCTTTTCATTTTACAGTCTCTAATCTGAAATTTTTTTATTGCAAGGACAAAGACTGTTTTTTAAACACTCTTATCACTTCAATCTTTTTTTATAACTTGTCATTATTTTTTGCCAGAACATTTGCCATATGACTGGAGGTTTAGGGTTTTTTTAGACAAAAGCAGGAATTTCCACAGGGCTGGAAAGCAGCTGACCTGTTTATTGACTTTCATTTTATTGTCTGCTGCTTGCTCCCAATTAAAAAAAAAAAAGAGATCGAACATCAGTTGAAGAAACAGAGTGCTGGTTGGAAACAACTATATTTTCTCTCACCTTTGAGAGTTTGTGACAGTCAGCAAAAGCAAAATTTTAAACAGCAGAAATATTGAAACAGAACTCTTCCATATTTCATTAGTTTGAAGATACATACAATGTTGTGAGGAATGATGTTATTCAATATCAAAAAGAAATTAATTTTGGTTTTAAATTTATCTCTCTTCATGTCAATTTTTTTAAAAATAAATCCCAGCCTTCTTCATTTCTACTTAAAATTCAATTAATAAGAAATAAACAAAGGAAGCCCCATGGGCACTTTTGTCTCCCCATGGATGCAATAATTTCAATTTAAGCTAAGCTAATTTCCCATAGGTTTCATATACATAAATTTCCATAGGAGAGGTTGATAGGTACACATTTCACTCTGTGCAGGGCCATCCAGGCTATCAGTAGGCTGCAGGTTTATCAGTGTCCTTTTTGACTCCTGCCTGATCTATTTCAAGCATGTTCACATTATTTGTTGTCAGTACATTATTCTATTTTAATTTTCATTAAGTTTTATTGAATTGGGACATTATTTTGATGTTTCTTCATCACTTTAATTATAAGCAAACATCTTGTCTGACTCGTTTCTCTGAAATATAATGGTTCACAAGATCTGGTAATTAATAAAACAAGAAACTAAGAATTTTTTTTTTTTTTAAACCGCCACATTTAGAATTATAGTTTGATTGAATCCTGTTTTAGTTTTGCCATGCCTGTGGATGAAGAATGACTTTAAGTCCTGCTCCTTCTCTGCCACCAGAATACATTATTATGTAGCTTTTGGTATTTTCTTCGTTCTGTCTTTTGGAGAAGAGGAGGGACTTTTTATCAGCCCTCTTTTTTAATATTCCATGTCAAAGCTTGCTGTCTAGATTACTTGTGCTCTATGCATGCAACTGTGGTTAAAAAGGAATGGCAGATCAGTATACAGTTCAGTTTTGCAGCAAGCCTGACTCTGTGTTTTTTTGCTCATTTTAGTCCTTCCATTCTTTATAGGGGGATTTGTATATGCTTAACAATTTGCGTTCCCTGGCTTTTAAAACACAAGCTCTTTTTTTTTGAAGTTTACCAATTAATTATATGGTTAAGCAATTCTCTATCAACTAGAAAATTATATTTCTTACTGCAAAAATGTGAACCTACAATGGATGCATGCAATTCTGGAAATTAATGGAAGTTGAACAACGCTGTAAAAAGGTTATTTTGGAAACCATAGTCCATCATATACACTTTTCATGAATTTGGTAATGTATTTTTTCTCACATGTGTTCCTGAGTTGTCATCTCCTGCTTCAAAGTCTACTAAATTTGATTACAACAATCATAGATCAGACCCTTAATTTTTTGTCTGAAAAAACATAATTATTAAACAAATAAAGGTTTAAACCCAAAATCTAGTATATGCTGTTTACAAACTGTCCAAAGCAGAATTAAAACAAAACACAGCACAAAACCAAGCAGAGCAATTGTCCCTTTTTTGAAAGTTTAAATTGCTTGTATCTTTTTAATTCCAAACTCAGACAGAAGCAGACTTAACTTAAAACACTTTTTCTTAAGGAGTGTAAGTCAAATCCTTAATGCTAATGTAGGAGGGTTTTTTGTATTTAATTTAACTTACATTTTGTTATCGCTTGGCTCAATGCCTCAGGAGTCTGAGCCAAAGCTGTTATACTGTAATATCCATGAGGTTCCGTTTTCTCTTTCACCTGCAATACTGTACTCTCCGTGTAATGTTAATGTGACTCCTGCAGTATAACAAAGAACCCATAATGACAGTAGCAGAGGGGCCTGAATGTCATTTACACCTATTTGCTACATCCAAGGTCAGCAAGAATGCACCTGCAAAACACTCACACTGCACCCAGACTGGCTACAGGAAAACAGTCTACAGAGACGAGATTATTTTGAATAACCGATTTTTTTTTCCTTTTAAACTCCTGAAGGTCTTTGTGCAAAAATTCATAATGAGTTATTCAAGGTAAGCATGTGCATTTCTGTAGTAAGAGTGGAGACAGCTTTTGAAACAATGCTAGAGAATCTGGAAAAAAAATTCTGAAGATGCATTTAGCATATTTATAAATACATTTCCAGACACATTGTTTCCTCATAACATATTTCATACTCTGCCTACTGATGGAGGATTAAACCAAGCCATTTCTTTGGAACTGCTGTAGCAGAAGCAGGAAGACTGATCACTGCCTTCATTGCAAAGACTGCAGCAAGTTCTCAGACTTGTGAAAGGAATGAAAAGCAAAGCATGGTCTTCTGATGCACAACCTTTTATTAAAGTATGCTGAAAGAGATCATAAACAAGTTTTAAAAAATCAATACATTGCATTCCTCTCTTTTCATTCTCTGTACCAGTCCAGAACGACAGTCCTGACCAAGAGAAACAACAAAGACACAACTGGCTTCAAACACAGCAGTTTTTGGTACAGTTGAACAATAAAAGAATGAATCCCCACAGCAAAATGCAGGGCAGTGGCAGACATTTGTACCTTTTTGTTGCAGTAGCTGGAGATGTGCATAACGTGAAGCTTGTCTAAGCCAAGGGATGTGCACCATAGCCGTGCAGATACCCCAGAAAGGAAATTCCCTGACCCCCACACCACTGGGGGCCAGGCACCATCTCCAGAGCTTCTGCTGGAGTTTCCCACATCACTGCAGCCCTCCATCACCTTGCTGACCAAAGATATCACCTCCTCCTCCTTTGTCACTGTTTGAGGTTTAAACTATAGGCCCATGGTGCCTTGTCTGCAACAGACCATGCAGCCCCACACACACAGCTGTGTCTCTTGCTGTTTTCTGGACCCACATCTGTCTCGACTCACAAATGGCTGGAAATGTGGAGACCTTTTGAATTTGAGTCTGTACAGGTTTTGGCTGGGATAGAGTTAATTCTTTTCAGCCAGGATGGAGCTATGTTTCAGACTTGTGCTGGAAACAGTAGTGACGATACAGAGATGTTTTTGGTATTGCTGAGCAGGGCTTGCAACAACAAAAAGTCAAGGCCTTTTCTGCATCTTGCACCACCCTGACACATCCAGGACAGCTGACCCCAACTGATCAAAGGGACATTCTAGACCATATACGTGGAGTCATGCTCAGCATATAAAGTTGGGAGAAGAGAGAAGAAGGAGGGATGTTTGGAGTGATAGTGTTTGTCTTCCCAAGTCACCGTTACATGTGATGGAGCCCAACTTTCCTGGGGATGGCTGAACATTTGCCTGTCCTTAGGAAATGATGAATGAATTCCATGTTTTGCTTTGCTTGTGTGTGTGGCTTTTGCTTTCCCTATTAAACTGTCTTTATCTCGATCTATAAGTTTTCTCACTTTTCCTATTCTCTCCCCCATGCCACCAAGGGGAGTAAGGGAGCTCCTGTGTGGGGCTTATTTGCCAGGTGGGGTTAAACCATGCAAGAGTCCTAGGGAATTTGGTATCTCCAAGGATACAAATACTAGAAGGGGAACAGTTGGCATCTCCTTTCCTGCTGGAGCTGCAGAAGAAAGACTGGGGAGTCTAGACTTAGACTTTAAAATTTAGATCTGGCCTGAGGTAAAAACTATAGCTAAGAAATAATTTATAGTTAGAAAAGTTATGATAGGAAGGTTTTACTAATATACACTGCCTCTGAAAGAAGAGGTCCCACAGCAGGAAATGAAGATTTTCACCTGGCGTTTGGCTAAGCAGAACCGACAGTGGTGTCTGGGTGTCAGCATTACCACCATCTTGTGACTCCCCAAAATACTGCACCCCTACCTACCTCCAACCTCTGCTCTCCCCACTGCCACGGTGGACCCAAATTATCATTGCTTCAGGAGTTCAGTGCCTGCCTGAGAGAGCAAATCCCTTTGAAATTAGAAGTGAGGTGGGTTTTAGACAGTGCTCTGCTAATATTTCAATGCACTACATTTTGACTTTCAATAGGAACATTTAATGTTGACTTCAGAGCAAATATTCATATATTCAAGCCTTAAGGTGATTTCACAGTACAAGCAAAACTAAATGGTAACAGATATTTCCTGAATCTTTCTGTTTCTCTGTGGACTGCACCAGAAAAATTCAGACAGAGGCAAATCTTATCTAATCTGAAGATAAAGCATAGATTACAATAAGGTACTAATTTAAGTTTGTAAAATATTCTTCTATTCCCAGTCCAAAGAAAATTCTCAGTAGGCAGTTTAATGTTGGTATTTTCAGGTAATATATACAGACTGGCAAAGATATGAATGCATTTGTGTACAGTGAAGAACACTTTTGGGACTACTTTCACATTTTACATACAATATAAATGACTACATGAACTTTCAGTGATCATGGACTAACCAGTCTTTCATGTATATAGTTCAATTCATTATCCATCTTTGTCTTATTTGGAACTAACACAGATTTGAGGAAGGATTCCTGTTTGGAAATACAATGGTCAGAGAATTGATTTTCATTAATACACAAATAATATATTTAAAAGAGAACGAAACTGATGATGTGGCTTAGATGAACCTCTTAGTTATATTGCATTAATCACCTGCCTCAAGTGACTTCTCTGTATGATTATACCTGGCCACAGTCTGTTTCAGGTGCCAGCAGCTGGCATATCCATCCCTGAATCTGAGTTTCTCTTCATTGCTCTATTTCCACTGCTGTATTTCCATAATCATAATATTATTATCTGGAGACTGGACATTGCCTTGCCAAATTTAATAAGGTTTTAGTGAAACTCAGGAATAACTTTGCTGAATGGAAGTGCAGCTGAAATATCTTCTTTGTTGCACATCACATTTTCCTGAAAATTGGGGATTTGTTTGTATCTATTACTGATTGTCCTCTTGGACCCATTTATTCCTAAGCCTTTATGTAAATAAGTTAACTATTTATCCATGTTTTTATCATAGAATAATCTTGTATTTGTAGCTTTTGGTTTCACTTACATAAGGGTACAATCCTGCTGCTGGATTTTCTTTTAGTGATGCAAACAAGTGGTGTAGTGTATGGCTCAGCCTTGTAAATAATCCAAGAGCTTTAAAGAGCTCAGCCTGGTTAAGTTATCCTAAAGAAAAATAATGTCAATATGGTCTTGGGGGGAGACGAGGATGCTGAGGGTGCCTTCCTCTGATGAGAGAAGGTGTGCTACCAAGAGCCTTTGGAAAGAAAGAGCTGGTTTTGCCACAACTGAGTGTGTGAGACACAGTGTCCTCTGGAAAGTGCATTGTAGACAAAGGAAATTTATAGACTCAGTGCAGACAAGCAATAAGATTTAAGAGTGTGTAATACACAGAACAATAAACTAGAGCTGTATTTAAATCCATCATCTGAAATATTTAGCACAGCCAAAATTGCATATGTAAATGTATATACAATCAGATGCGGTCATTTAGATATATTCTTGATTAAGGATTTAGATGCAGTTACAGCTCTCCCATGAATGCCTTTTCCTGGTTTTGGCATGGACCTTTTGTATGTTTTTTAGTCTTGAAGAGTCTTGCTGGCCAATCTGCCTTAGTGCAAGAGTGATATTTCATTGGTGCTCATAGTGGAGGATACCCTTTAATCTTGTATTCCCCAGGAAACTGCTGGGCTTTATGAAAGGAATCTCTGTATCCTTCCATTACATCTTCTGGCTTAATGCTGGTAGCATTGGAAGTCAGATAGTCCCCAGTCTTAATATCTACATGATCAATTTAAGATTCAGACGTGGTTTGGAAGCAATCAGTAGTGGGACATTGTATCTGCAATTTAGAATTGTAAATATTTTATCTGCTTTAATGCACACACACATCTTGTACATTCATGACTAATCTGCAAAATGGGGATGGTTTTTAGGCAATGACTATGGTAAGCTTGAATAGTTTTACCTGTTCAAACGTCTTTATGGATATTAAAACACTATGTGCACTAAATATCAACTAATATTTTCCTAGTGTCATTTCTCTATGCTGCTAACCTTTGGGACTATGATGTGCTGCTACACATGAATTTTATGTTATTTCTATTTCATGCAGCACTGTGTGTCCACTGCAGCATTCCTTCTATTCTGTGACCCTGAGTTCTCTTCATTTACTCTCAAATCTGCATATTTCCAATATTTTGTATTTTCACATACTTTTTCCATGTACTTTTTTCACATTCTTCCCACTTCTCTTTGTTGTCTACTTGCTTTTGGAAAAGATTTTTTTTCTTAATCTACATAAACACCCCATAAAGCACTGTCTTTTGTTTATACTTGGATTTTCAGTGGAATTCTACGTGTTTTAGCAGTGGCATATTTAAATCCTTTGCATTTGAACCTTGATTTATTGTGAATGCAACGTAGTTCATGATTGACCCATAAACTTTCAAGGGACTTGTCTTCTGTGAAAAATATTTCATATATATCAATAAAACCACACACCTGACCTTGAAACTTTAATTACCTCCAGAAGTATTTTGTGGGTGTGCTCAAATGTTACAGTCTTACAGACTCCATTGGTTTTGAACACTGAGATTACCTTCGGGATGACAAGAATATACAACCACAGAACCATGGAACAGTTTGGGGTGGAAGGAATCTTAGACATCATTTCATTCCAAACCCAATGCCATGGCTATATTAAGCCTATTAATAACTGTGGCAGGATGATCCCCCCCTCCTTCCTCCCACTGAGGTCCATAGATAAGATAACCTCTGGCATAACAAATCACCAGGGGGGTCACATCCTGGATTCTGTCCAGACCCCCATGCCAGGAATCTGGAGGACAGATGGGAGAAGAGATAAAAAATGTGTACGTGACAGAAGGCATGTCTTTGTTCTATAAAAGCATCACCTATGTACCACAAAATCAGAAGTTTCTCTTGCACATTCTACGAATGTGTGGAGATAATTTCTCCCAAGGAAGTCGCAAACCTTGTGGTAACTTCTCTAGAGACTGGGAGATGTAGGATCTGATGTATGTGGACATCCTCGACAATTGGATGGTAAGATACATTGAATCCTAATTATACTATTTTTCCGCTAGCTGTATTTGTAAACGTGCACTGTATAAGTTATACTATTAATAGTTTTTTTCTTTTTCCTGTGTAGTAATATTCTGTTTTAAGTCTCTTGTCTGTTCAATTGGTGTCTCTTGAATAAATGATTTATTCTATAATACACCGAATCAGCCATTATTAAAAGAACTTGTGAATGGAAGTGGGTTCTGGGGTGCAGGCCGCCTCAGTAAGTAACTATCTATTGCTATAGGCCTAAGCAGAGGTAGAAGCTTATTTTAACCCCATAATATCCATTCATAACAATAACACACCATCATTAAAAGGCCTATAAATGGCCTGTCACCAGCTATTTTTTTCTCTTCAGCTAATATACACATGTAAATATCTTTCCATACTTCAAAAAAGGCTAACCAGTACCACTTGCCCTTTTCACTTTTGAAGTCTCTTAGAGAATCACTCTTCAAACATCCAGAATCTCTCCTTTTCAGAGGGAAGTGCTACATTCCCAGAGTCCTTCATTGTCAGACCCATCTCTCCTGTGGAAAATGGTGCCCTGGTGGTACTTCCAGCATCATATACAGATAGTCTCCCTGTCAGGTTTTGTTTTGTATGCACAGGAGTACTTGTAAGCAGCAGCTGGTCCTAAACAGCCACTCTGAGCAACCGAGGAAGAGGGGTAGAACTGCTCAGAACCAGAGTCTTCTGATGGTATCTCATTTAGTTTCCTGGTGGACATGAGCAGCTCATGTAACCTAGAAGAAATGCGTATGACTAAGAGAAAGAATGTTGTAATGAAGATCTTGATGGACAGGAAAAAGGGAGTGGAGCAAGACAGGTGGAAAAATATGCTATGAAATCACCACAGAGGCCCAGACAACCACAGACAGTAAACCATGTTTTTCCTTAAAAGAAAAAAAAAAGAATGCACAGCTAGTTGGGGTTGTGGTGGCAGCAGCAAATCATTCTGGTTAGAATGCAACAGCTTTTGGTCTACTTCAATAATAAATCAAGACTCTATGAGCACTAAATATTTAAATTAATGATAGTGGCACCTCCATATGCAGAAAAGAATGACAACATATCATAATGTCCTCATCCCTGCCTTGGAGGCATCCAGTTGTGACTTGAAATTGAGGTGAGAGAGCCTTTGAGCACGTTCTATTTGTCAGCTTCCAAGTGCAGGTAGGTGTTTATTGTTATTCTTTGCACCTTCTTGAAAGTAATAAAATGCAGGCTGAAACTTCAGCACAATGTTGCATCTCCTATAACCCACAAGGAGAAGAAACTTCTGAATGTTTCATTACATTTTTTTATTTTATATTTTATAGGATGCTGCAAGGTATGAAAAAGAAATCATAAGTAAAGGTTTAAAAATGGAAGAGGAAGGTGCATCATATCTGAAATCAAAAATAAGAAAAAGTGTAGTGCCACTCATTACTGGAAAGAAAATTTAGAAAATCTATTTAAATTATTAGTTTGGGAAATACAAACAGCAATTACATTAGATATTTAAGGAATAATGGGACCATATTTACTGAGTAGAAATTTGAGGGAAAGAAATTTGAGGAAAAAACAGGTAGCTGGATAGAGCAAAAAAGTGGTCTTGTTAAAGGACAGCTTTGAGATAGGAAAGATATCCCTTGCCACATTGTGAGGGGGTTTTTTTGCACCTTATCTTGTCTGCATATCTAATCTCTTCATGGTTCTCTGTGTATATACATTCATTTATAAGGAGCAAAAGTAAAGAAAACAGAAATTTTTTTTTCTTCTCAGAAAACACACAAAGATTGATGAACACAGTAATTCCTTGACTTAATATTTCCTGAATTTCCACATAGTTTTACTTTGTTGTTTGCCTGCTCTTGACTGTGGAATAGAGACCCTGAAGGCCAGCAGGAGCAGCCCTTCTGGCAGTGCAGAGCTGCTGACATGCACATTGCAGCAGCTGAGGAGCCAGCCAGCCCCTCTCCCTGCAGGGACTGAATTTTGGGCCGTGGCTGCAGCGGGTGGAAGAAGAAACTCCTCTGTCTGTACCAGCCCCACAGCAGAAAGGGGGCCCAAGGTGCTGCCCCCAGCACTATAAACACCAAAATAAGACCAGTACTGCTGAAGCTGTTAAAGTGCCAATGACATAGTAATGCCTCTGTCAAAAAAATCAACATCCAAATGCACTTTTCCAAGCTTAATAACCTGAGGTATTACTCTGCACTGAGACACATACACCAAGGCACAGAGAAAGCAGTCCTCTGCAGCTACACAATACCCTTTCCAGCCTCAGGCTCAGCCTGGTTTGCTCATCTCAGTACAGCTGTCTCCAGTCCAGCAGAAAATGCACTGGAAAGGGGCTTTTCACAGTAGGAATGTCTCACATCTAACTGTCTTTAATATAAATCCTTTTTTTTAACACGTGTTTTCTTAACACTGTGGCAGACTTGGAAGTCACCAGAGGAAGGAATATTCCACTGGGGCTTTCTCACCTCTGACCCCACCAAATGGAGCTGCTCTACTTACATGAGAGTGGGACTTCTCAGAAGTGCTTAAGGATGCAGAAACGTTGCCAGGGATAAAGAAGCAGGAATCTGTGGCATGTTGGTTGGTCTCTTGTGAGTGACTGTCCCCAGGGGGAAGGGGAACAAGTGTATGTATGAGGAGCAGCCATGGCACTGCCAGTGGACTACAAATTCACACCCCAGCTTCTCCCTGGAACCTCCTGGTGGTCTCAGGGAGCACAAGTCCAGTGTGAAAACCTAACTCTCCTGTTAAGAAACATAACTCTGAAGGCACTGGCATTTCTCAGGCATTGTTGGTGACAGTATGTTTGTGTTCTTTCTAGTCCCAAGTGTTGCAAGCTGAGCAAGCAGGAACACAGCTCTGAGTGGGAGGTTGTAATGAAGAGAAGGGGAGGGGGCTACATCTTCCTCTGCTCTTCAGTAAATCCATTTTTGTACTAACATGAATATCGTGATTAATAATAATAACAGCTTATGACTGTTTTGAAAAATTGCATTTGTAGAAAATGAATGTTTCCAAGTTGCTTCAAGGAATGAAGATTTAAGAGGAGGAAAAATACGCACAGAACTGAATTTGAAAGTATTTACAACTGTAATGCTGCCAATAATTAGGGTGATTTGAGTATTTCAGTATTCTGTCCTTGTAGTACTTTACCCCCCTCTTCTGCTCTGCTAGGAAGAGTAGCGTTTTCTATCTTTGGCTAGGAAAATTTAGAAATTTATATATGATGAATATGACATACTCATTATAGGGTGCCAATTGAAAAGGAATCAAATATGAAAATCTGTTGTGCATATCAGTATAACCACACCAAATCTCTTACTAATACTACTGTGAAGAACTCTTTCTAGAGGTTTTCTGTAACTTTAAGTTTTATGCAATTTGAGAATTACAAAATTACAGACAGAAAAGATAAGGACATGGCAACGCTTTTGCAAAATGAGCTTTTACAAGAACTCCTTTTCACACAATAACTTTAAACAGGGGAATGATCAATACTCTGGAGCAACCAAATGCTGCCTGACAAATGATGTCTTAATGTTTGATCGAGTTCTATGCATTAATGTTATCATACAGCATAATTTCTGCTTTCTTGAAAAACAATGGAGCTCATTTAGAAATTGGAATTCCCTGGAGAATGCCACAGGAGTGCAGACTATTAATTACCCAATTCTATTGTTATCTTTTGTTCAGAACAATTGTACTCCTGAGGTCCTGTGGAATCTCTCTCCCCTGCAAGGTGTCGGGTTTTGATTAAGCATCATTTCATACAGTTCATTAACAATGTATCTTAAAATGAGCTTTTGATTGAACATTTTTATTGGGCATTTAATATAATTTATGGTTTCTGTTGAAATTTCACATACAACATTTGCCAAGCCACTTATTATATATTTTTCATTAAACAATGGTGTTTTACCTTTTCTGAAAGGTTCTAATTTTTTTTAGCAGAAGTACAGATTATATGAAAATTGATTATCAATGCAGTATATCATGAAAATAGCCCTCCTGACCATATTTTATTCCAATGGAGCTGTAACACATAGGTATACAAGCACTCCATTTACAAGTGTTGTCATTTTGGACTGCCAATCTCAAAGCCGACATTTAAGCTTAGTTTTCCTATCTAGAATGCTAGCACTTTAATAAATCTGTCTTCTTTTTATACCCTGAAGTGAACGAATTCTTCTCATTAAGCTTCATCCAGTAACTCAGAAACATTTTAGCAAATGTAAAAGAGCAGCATAAAAGAGGATGTTTTGTCACTCACTGGCTATATTAAGATTGCAAATACTCTTAGGAATAGTGGCCAGCAGTTAGGCTGAACACATAAATCTAAATACAAGGTAAATTATCTTTTAAAAGGTTCACCGGTAAGGTCAGGCTTTGGCCTCCAGAAGTGTGGGGGACACTGAAATCTGAGGAGTCAAAACTGTGAGTAGTTAGAAAAAATAACTCTTTCTTTGTAGAACAGCCCCATCAGGAAGAAACTAGACATTGAATACTGCATAGGTTTTAGCTCAGCCAGATAGATGCATATTTATACCTTTTCAGGTAGAGAGAACTGTTCCAGATGGGAATCCTGATGGAAAAAGTTGAGCCTTTTTTTTTTTTTTAACCTGGCAATGTATTTTCATTGTCAGTTTGCAAGATTAAATTTAAAAAAATCTTATATCACTGAAATGGCAGGTTGGGGAGGGAGTGCGCACAAACATTATAGTTAGAAACAAACCATTAGCTGGAATTTGTGTCCAGGGAAATTATTCGAATTATTTACATGCACATGTGAATACAGAGGGAAGCGCTCCAACACTGGCTGACTGTTACAATAGCGTACGAGTCTGTTGGGAGGAAATAAGTTAAGTTTACTTTCAAATACTCAAAGAAAAAAGCCAACAGAAACTTTTGCTGAGATTTGAGACTGTTCAGACAAAATCTTCTATATTTTTTGTCTTTTACTTGGACTCATGGATTTGCAGTTTTCAAAGGGATGGAAAAATAAGAATACTCAGTCCTCTCTTTCCTTGACCTACTAATAATAATCAGAAAGCACCAGGATTTTTCAGGAAGTCCTGCTATAAATATTTTGAACTTAATTGGAAGTTCAGATCATTTGGGATTTGGATGCATGTCCAAACCAAAATACCTTTAAAGAGATATGGGCCCCAGCCAAATTCAGATTGATGCTTCTGCTAGAAGTGAGGGAGGATTTGGACCCAAAGTGTCCTCTTGGGCTTGTCTCAACAGAGGGGTCAGCTGTAATATTTGGAGCTGGACCCTTGATTTATTTCAAATGGATGTTGTATTTCAGGATAGGAACCAATCTCTGATGCTGTGCATGCTTCCCATCAGAAATGACCATAACTAAGAGCTAGTAATTTCTAGGGCAGCCTCAATTTTCCATTTTGTCTGTGGTTAGAGTAATAGCTGCTGCTCACTCTGTGACTGCTCACGTAGTCTTGCTCTTGAACCTGGTGACCCACACTGTGGTCTTCAATCAACCTGGCTAAATTTCAGAGAGATCATCAGAGAAATTACCTTTTTCTCACTGACTGGCAGCATTATGCTATCTTTGGGTCAACTTCTTTTCCCAGCACTTCAGGCCTAAAAGAGTCACTGTGATACTGAAACATATTTTTTGTGATTTTCCTTTTCTACCAGTAATACTCTTAATACTACTATAATTGACAGAAATGTGGAAAAATGTATGCTTATTCTAGGTTTTTAGTGCTGTGTATTTGATAGCACTTTACATTTCAATTTTCCTCTAATTAATAGTGCAGTCAACTTTCCCTGCTCATTTCAGATGATTCACTGCAAAAAGAAAAAGAGATGAAATCACTTAAAAATAGGAAAACATAACTCCTCGAAAAGTGCTATATTTCAAATTGACAGTGCTCTTCTTCCTTCCTCAGCCTTCCATTAATAGATACAATAGATACATATATTCTTTGGAACTCTTCCTTGCCTCGTCTTCTGTCTGTGGTCTATCATAAATTCACCCATGTTTCCTACTACATTCACAACTTTGCTTACAGTGGTCTATTTGTCATTTCACCCATAAACACTTGTGTCTTAGTTCCAGGGGCTGGGAATTATTTCCTTCACATGCATATTTTTCCTGAGTGGTTACCTTGCCTGTGAGTCAACCATTGCTCTAATCTCATTTAAATAAGCTCATTTATTACATTTCTAATGGAGATGCCAAGATAAGAACATTCCATAGCTGATCAGTGGCATCATCTTATTTTGTAACCTTTGCCTCTCCTAACCCTGCCTTCTTCCAGTGATGCTTTACCTTCTTGTGGCACTGCATGTTTACATTTAAATATTGGACACTTCAGAACAGGGACAATGTCTTCACATGTGTTTTTTAAAGTGACCAGCACACTTTTCACCATAATAAAAGCAAGTAAGAGTTGATCAGTGCTTGCATTCTTAATTACTATTATCTCAACAAATTTCTGTGTTTAAAAAATGGCTGTGTCTTACAAAGAAATAAATTCAACTGGCAGGTTCCCCTGACTAGAAGGCTCATTATTGACCAACACCCTTCTGTGTCATTTGGGTGTGTCTATGTGTTTGTGAAGCCCTGAAAAATCCAAGGTAAAAAGCAAAATAGGTCAAGGGAACACTTCAACAGCAGATCACAAAGCTTGAAGAATGCAAGACTAAAGGCAAAGTAAGTGCTGACTTTTTTCTTTAAAACAAACAACATAAATGAAACAGGTTAAACAGGATAAAAAATAACATTTGATATCCCTTGTTTCAGCAAGGAAAATTGAGGCACAGAAGTTAGAGGCTGGTCCAAGGTGATGTTGAGGTCTGCTCGTGTGCCCTTGGCTGGCAGACAGCTCTCTGTCACACCCACAGGACATCCTCACCTCTGGAACGGCCCTTGCACCTCTGTCCCGCTGCCAGTAGCGGACAGCTACAGGGAAGGGACAGCTTTCTAGAGTTCCACATGTGCTTGCCAAGCAGAGCCGGGGTTTCCTGCAGGCTGGGGGACATGGGCAGCCCCTCAGGCACTGCAGCTGCTGGGGAAGGAGCCAGTCCTGGGCATCAGCATTGCCCTGAGCTCGACATGCAGGGAAGCAGCAACTTTTGCTTGGCTCTCCTCCTCACACAGCCCTATCACTCAGTCTTGGAGTGTTTTTTCAAGCCTTACAGTTTTAGTCCAAGACACGGAGTGGTCCCTCATATCTGGGGCACCACAGAGGCTGTGGCAGAGAATGATATCCCTCAGGGCTAGCTGGAAATTGGGAAGAAGCAATGTCAGCTTTTGGTTTATCCAGCCTTGCAGAGTGAAGGAGGACTGAAGCTGCAGATTTTCCTATTTGTAAAACTTCTTCATTCTCAATTTGCTCTGTGAAACTACTGATGTGTTCACCCACACCCACAGCTGTACCCCTGCTCCTGCAGCCTCTGTACACACAGGTGTGGAGGTCCTGCACCTCTCAGAATATATCAGTGAAGGTACAGCATGGGGCAAGCATGAATAAAGACCAGATCTGTTGGAGCCTTCCTCTGCACTACCCACTCCTCCTTTCCCTTCCATCTACAGCTGAGCAGACAGGAAGGCAAGCGTGTCTGTATTCTCCTCTTGACCATCCCCCTCTTCAGCTTCTGCTTTCCAGGATATGAAAGAAGGGCTTTGCAAAACTGCTTGGCATAAAGAGATGAAGAGGCAATGAGAAGCAGTCAAATACTTTGTGTATATTAATATATATTTGCTTTTGTGCTTGCCTAACTGGTACGTGTAGTATGTGCTTTTGTCATGCCTCTAAGGCAAAGAACAAAGGGATGGGGCTGATGGAATTTTTCTGTGTTCTTCCCAGGGTAAAGTTTGTTTTTCCCTGTTTGACCTTCAGCTCCCTGAAGACCTGAGTTTAACTGCTTTGATTTACTTCCATAATAAAGTGATCGATTAATGTTAAAGGCAGGCTTTATGAGGCCTGTCCTCAAATGGTCTTGGAGCCTGCCATAGCGAGGATGTTATACCGTCATGCTCTGAAAAAGGTCACATGAAGGGAATCAAAGACAAGATAAATGATGGTTTACACATCAGAAAAGCTCTCTGTAGCACAGACAGGGAATGTGGAACATAATGTCTCTCTGGGCTCAGTGCAGATGGTATGTAGTAAATATAGTCTGAACTGCCTCCCCAGGATTTATTATTGTTCCGTTGTAGTTGTTTTGGGGATTTGCTTTTAGACAAAGCTGTGCTCTGGAAGTGTGTAACACATGGCCAGTCCTGGCTAAAACTGAGCAAATGAAGAGGTCTGATCAACTGATCTCAACATGCTGGTTTTGAGGAGCTGGCTTCCAGAAGTTAAGGACTTGATTTCTTATGATTTTCTGTGCTCAGTGAAAAATCATAGTTCATTTCTTTTTTTCTAGCTAGACTTCACTGCATGTTTTTTTTCTTAAAAGCAACAGGCAAAATGAGAAAGCAAAATAAAGATGAATCCAAAACTCTAGCCTCTGTCCATATCTGGATGTCCTCGAGGAGAATTTATATGGTATCAGATGGAACAGCAAACTGTTTTGCTTTTCCTTCATATTTTTATGAAAAATTGTTTATTCTTGTTACATTTGTGCCTTCACTGGACTACATTTTCTTTGAAAGGCAGAGATATTCCTTATTTGAGGAATGCAAAGGCCATAGCTTTGTTGAAGAATAGATGTAAACAAGAACCATAGCTTTATCTGTGGTCTTAAACTAGAATAAGACTGATTTTTATACTGGTTGTATAAAAATCCAGCTTCTGAGCGAAAGCACATATTTAGACCAAACCTCAGGCCAGACACATGTTCAACAACTCTCTGACTGGTGTTGGGTGAAATTTCAGATCTGTATTGGTGGCAAGGAGGGAGGCAGAAAGGAGAGCAGGCAGGTAAATGAGGTGCCCCCCTTGAACTTGGGAGCTGCAGGCTTAAAGCCTCACTCTGTACCGATTCCAGCAGGTATTTAAACCTTGGCTGCTTATCAGATCCTGACACCTTAAAGGCCAAATTCTGGTCAAGAAGGTTAGGCTGTGTTGAAGGACAGGACCCAGGTCCAGCCCTGGCAGGATGGAAATTGGGTGGGCATGCAGGGAAATCTCTCCGGAGCCAGAAGCTTCCCTGCTGTTCTGCTGTTTCCTGGGAAAGGGGTGGCTGAGGTTACAGGTGAAGATGCACCCCAGCACACACTGTTGCCATTCCACACAGGCTGACCTTCACTGCTATGACCAGCCTGGCTTTCCCTCTGATTTAAATCAAATGGGTTCATGGCCAACTTGCTATCTCCTGTAGGGCAACTGCCCTGTGTCTTCTCTCTTAGCTTGTAGAAAAAAAATAGTAAATTTAATGCCAGTTTATGGCTCCTATTCAAATCAATGAAAATTATGGGAATTTCTGCCCAGTGTCAAGACAGTAGGTAATACTCCCATCAAATCAGCCCGTGAACAGCTGATGCACATAACTCAGGACTGAGTGGTGTTATGAAAATTGCTCTTGAAGGACACAGTGACTGCTTCTGGTGCTCAAGGATGGGACACTAAGGTGCTGACATGCCCTCAGTGCCCTTAGCCTAGAAGTGCATAGTGCCAAGGCAGACAGTGTTGCCACCTTTGGAAAGTAATTCCCCAAATGACCTCTTCAGGCTGCAGTGATTGTGCAAGCCAGTGACAAACTTGTTGTGGTAGAAGGAAACCAGCGGAGTAAGAAGCTTATTATTAAGGGCTTATAACTAATAAGAGTTTTCACGTGATTCAGTAATGTGGTAAGACCAGGTCTGGCCAAAGCATTTGTATTTCCAGTTGTGTGGTATCCTTGGGAGGGGAGAAATGAAAAGGAGATATCGAAGGGGAAGGGCTCATCTCAAAATACGCAGAGTGAAACAGTCTATGCAAAGCACAGATTGAGGCAGTCTGCTTTGAAAAATATTTGGCAAAAAGCATATAATGAATTTTTCAGATTTCTAATATTTCCTTTATTTAATTTTTTATTTAGAGGACAATCGGAGTTTAAAGTAAAAAATGAGCTTCCTTAACAGCATTGTAATAGCTTATAAACACACAAATTATAATTAAAAGATCAGAATTGTAGAAGGAACTGATGGAAAACATACCATCACTTAATAGATCTGTCTTTTGCCAGTACAGGTCTAATACATACATTCTACACGCACTTCCATGCAGTCAAGCTTTGAAGCTGACTTCAAATTTCCTTCTTAAATCTAAGGTTTTCCTCTGCTGTCATCCCAGCCTTTCAGAGTTTCAACAGATTAGTATTCTGCTTGGCCCATAGGGAGAGAGGAGCGTACTAAGGATCCAAATACAAAGCACATTTCTCTCTGCATTCCCTGTAACCTGACTAGACGCTCCAGTTGGCAGACACCAGATGGTTGATTGGAGTCTCTAGTCAGTCTCTGCGATTGCCGAAGCCTTAAGGACAAAACAGCATCGGGGAGATGGATTTGATACGATCATGAATCACTTCTGGGACCACAGCAGATAACTTAAGATAGGAGTCATGTGGGTCACCTTCTCAAAGCTCCTTCTGGTACTGAGCAGAGACAGGGGAAGATTAATATTGGAGAGGGAACGATGATGGATGTCATTAGCGGGGCAGTAAGGTGTGTTTAGGATTTACTGAATATCTTCCCACAGTGTTTTGAGAACACTGACAAGCAGAAGGGGATGGGCTTTTCAGACCCAAAAAAGGCAAATCTTGTTGAGGTGAAAAAGAAGGAAAATGAATAGTTCTGCTTCATCTAAATGATACTGCAAGTGCTTCTAACAAAGTATCAGATGGGTATTCAGGAATACAGAATGAGCAATATGAAAATGTCCCCATTAAAACTAGGTGGTTATTATTAAAAAATCTTAAGCAGCTATTCAGATTATAAAATGAATTTCCTGCAGCTGTACTCACATCACTTTTTCCACTTTTCAGAAATCCTTTAGTAACTGACTTGTTTTTCTACACTAAAGTTTTCATGAAGAGGCGCAAGCGTCAGGCTTGCATACTCTAGAGCCTTGTGCATTTCTACTCAGAAGTATGCTATTTATGAGAGAATATTTGTACAAACAAAAGGGAAAGGTTTCTAAAACCCTCAGTTAGAACTTAAAGCAGATCTCAGGGGATATTATACAGCCTGGACAAGACTCTGACTGCACTCTTTGTGTCCAGTACTTGCATCCAATTCTTTGGTCATTTGAACAAAAGGAAGATTACATTTATATTACAAACACTGCCAAGAAATCCATAGTGACAGATTTTGCTTATGATGCCTCAGACTTGGAGACTTGGTTTTTAAATACCAAAAAATTGTTGGTTTTTTTTTTAAAAGAAAATGCTTGTTAGACCCAAAACTGCTGTGTTTTATTCAACCTCCTGTCTTCATTATAGAAACACCTTTTTCAAATCAAATTTTCTAGAAGAGCTGAAGAAATTTACAAAAATGTCCACGGTCCATTGGAAGAGCAGCAAGAAAGCAGGTTGTACCAGGAGTTTAGAGGTTGGAATCCCTAAAGTATGGCCTTTACTATAAACAAAAGAATAACATACAACCTTTCCATTACTACTTGGGACTTCTATATTCCAAAAGTTTCATCACCCCTTGTGAAAATTCTGCACCATTAAAATATATTAGCTATAAGATCAAATAGAAGATCAAATAAGAAAAATATAAGATAAAATATATCAACACTCTATTTTAGGCTTTATATGCTTTTGAATAAGCTGTGCCCACCATGCCCAGTTTTCCAAATGCTGGAAAATGGTGTCTGGACTATCTCAGGGAAACACCTAAAACTCCTTCTTATTAACATCCCTAAATAACGATCCTTAAGCAAAGCTGATTGTGAGTGAAGCGCAGTCAAGTCTGCCTTCAGATGTTGCAAGCCATGGTTTTGTATCTGAAATGGGTGTTGGAAATGGCTCCTGAGAGAAGACTGGGTTGATATTGTGTGGAACAACATCATCACTTCCTGTCATTAAGTTGTTAAACGTAGAATTACTTATTTGCCATTCACAAGGTTTGACTGATTCTGTTTAAAAGGCTATGAAGGAAAGCTCCTCTCAAACCTTCCAACCTTTGTGATGTTTATTGGGACTGTTGAAGGAGTGCAGCAAGAAGGAGAATATCTGACAAAGAGAAAATCTTCCTTAAACCATGCGCAATTTATTAGTCTAGTTGACTAAATTACATCCGTCGACTCACTCTCCAAAAATTGCTTTGAGTTTCCTTACCTTCACTCACACAGTGCTGAGTGGTTGGACCCATCCTTAAGTTTCAATCATCTCATGTTTTACTTGTGCCAGTGGTAGTTTAGTGACTGCAGAATACAAAGAAGGATTTCTTTAATTAGTTTTCTGTACCTCACTGTCTTGGATTCTATCCATGTAGAGTTGAACATGTTTCATGTAAAGTGTGCAAATATGTGTCTTTTCGCAGCTACTCTTCGACATTTTCAAAGATAGTTCCCTCTTCCCATATCTAGCTTAACAGTCAATCAAGCACAGAGGAACAACGAGAAAAAGAGGATCAGAGAATGAAGAAATTAAGACAGAAAGAGAAGCCAAGGGAAAAAAAAAAAAAAAAGAAATGCAAAGAAAAAATTAAGAAGGATGAAACAGCAAAATATTTTGACATAAATTCATAAACTATTGTTTAGTAAAAAAACCCTGAAAAATAAGTGTTTTTCCCATCACTGTCTATCTCCATTTCTCTTCTTGCATTGTCGTCTCTCTGATATGCAGATTTTCCTGCTTTTTGGCCCATAGGCTTCACTTGCCTTTACCATAATGCATATTAATTTGTGGAAGGACTTCAACGTGCACATTCACCACACAAAATATGGTTGAAATGAGCCGCAGGGTGACAATTCATATGAAGCATGAGAACCCTTCAGGAATTCTCTGCTGATCTTTCCCTCCACTCCCCTATGGAGACTTTGCCATGGTTACTTGCTGCTTGCAGGTGTCACCAGGCTTCCTTGCTTTTCAGTCTCACTGAAGTCAGGGAGATCTGAATCCAAGAGCAGAAGTTGGCCTTTACGATTCACTTCCATGTAGCATATGTTACTATACTGTATACCAAGAAATGTAACTGAGAAGAGCTGTGGTATTTACAGTATGCTAAAATTTAACTGTTGCTGTAGCCTTCTGAAGCCTGTGGGCCACATTCCAAAGACTTCACCCATGTGCTACCTCATCTTGTGTGAAGTAGGACTCCAATTGATGAGGAATAAATGACATAATATGAATAAGGATTTGGGATCTGGCTCTATGCCCATTAGTCCAGCGATGACTAATCCCCTTAATGACTGGGGCAGGAGAGGTAGCATTGACTAGAGTGAGGGATACAGATCTAAATTTTTTAAGAGACATTCAACAAGTGGCAACAAGTTTTCTTTCTCAGTCAGAGGGATGAGCTGAAGGTGTTACGGTGGGTATGGGAGGCTGGGTCTGCAGCACTAAAAAATACTGCCCATAAAATCAGTAACACAGAGAAACACCAGTGGCGCTCTTGTTGAATTTTAAAGAACTCTAGTATGCCTTTGGGTCAAGTATCTCCATCATTCTTCAGCCTGATTATTTCTCCTTTTATGAGAGCAGTGGTCCTGAAACAGTGAGGTAATCTTCATCCTACAGAACAGGTGTGGAAGTCTGCTCACAATGTGGTTGTGTGTTGGTGTCTCTGTTTCCAGGTGGGTGATACTGGCCCCACGACTGTGCCCATACATCCTTCTGCCTGCAATGCAATCTTGCAGCAGCAGGGTTAGAGCAGATTGCTGGTGTTATGGCAGCAAGGATATTGTTAGGAGTAACTTGGCAACACTTATAGGTGTTCTGACACTGGTTCTTTGCTCAAGGGCAAGGATAGCAGAGGGGATTCTGGATACAAACCAGTGAGAGAAATAATGTCAGAAAGGTTCAGAAGATGAAAGCAATGACAGTAAATAAGTCTGAAATTATTTTAGGTTTACATACTTTAAGTCCTCAGTGACTGAAAACACAGCCAAGAATTGCTTCAGCAATATTCCTTCATAAATCTGCATAATAATCTCTCAGAGGGGCTTTGGTGAAATTACAAGTATTCATTTACTAAATTGGGTTCAGTGTCTGTATCATACGCTGTATGAATATTCAGTGCCATGAATTCATCCAAACTATATTGAAGTTAGTGTGGTCACAAACACTCTCTGAAATTATAACCCCGACAGTAGGAATAGGCAAAAAGGGCTTTCCTTAAAATAAATAAAAGCCAACTTCCACCAGAACCCAGTAAAGAAATATTTTGAAATTATATTCCTAAGAATGGCAGAAATACATGCCTGTAATTTTTTCACGTGAATTTTCTGATCTTTATAGCTCTAAATTCAGCAACAACTGTTTTCTTGCAGCAATTGTTTCATGATAGGGAACGTAAACAAGATGCAAAAGATTTATGAGAAGTTTATCAAGTAATACAATAATAACTGTCAGCCAGATGCAAGAAAACTGTGTGATTGGGACACTAATACAAATACTGCATATAAAATACAGTAACCTTCATACAAAGAAATGACTGGTCTTCGGTGACTGAGAAAACTTTCCAGAGAGTCAAAAATTGGACTGTGAGATGCAGTAAGTAGTACACCTGAAAATTTTCCAGTGTTTTGTACATAATGAATTAAACACATGAAAAAAGTCCATCCCTTTTAAAGAAAATCTGGGCTAGTCAGTGTCTGCAGCTGTGCAATGAATTGAATAGAGGTTATCAATATCCTGAACATTTGTCCATGATCACCATGTTCACTCTTGGTCTGGTCTTGCCAGGCTAACCTGAGCCAGCAGTTCTTTCCCTCCAAGGCTGCTGGTTTGAACGTAAGACGTTGCAGCAATTCCATAACAAAAAAAAAAAAAAAAGGAAACTCACAATTTGGAGATTTCAGGAACTGTCTGTGGCAAATTGAGAGAGACCCAAGAAGTCACTCATGCTACTTAGAAGAAGGTGGTGCACTTCAAAGGCAAATGTTCAGTGGGCGGTTTCTGTGGACCAAATGGCAGCAAGCGAAATGCAGAGCAGAATGATAACTATGGGAAACTGCTCCAGAGGATGCTTTCTCAACTTCTTATGTCAAATGGCATATAAGCTGCAGCTTATTTCCACAGAAGGCATCACTATTTGAGGTATTATTTTTGTCAGTGGTTGTTGCAGATAGGTCACTGTATTGTCTGTCTTTGTTAATTTCTGTGTTAAGTTTTTTTTCCTGCTTTCTAGATTTTGTTAATTCTCGCATCTCACATGAGGTTTTTTTAGTCCTAATTTGTGTTTTACCCAGTATCAAAAGAGAGTTAAGTTCAATGCTCAGTCCACAAACCTCCAGCACTACTAGGAATTGTACTTGTATTCATCTGACAGCCTGAGAGAGTTGGGGTTGTTCCACTTGGAGAAAGAAGGGTCTGGAGAGACTTGAGACCACCTTCCAACACCTAAAGGGGGCTGCAAAAGAGCTGGAGAGGGCCCTTTTACAAGGGCATGGAGACAGGAAATGGCTTCAAACTGAGATAGGACAAGTTTAGATCACATATGAGGAAGAAATTCTTTACTGTGAGGGCGATGAGACACTGGAATAGGCTGCTCAAGAAGATGCCCCATCCCTGGAAGTGTTCAAGGCCAGGTTGGTTAGGGCTTTGTGCAGACTAGTCTAGTGAAAGGTGGGCTGTCCATGGAGAGGGGTTGGAATGAGATGATTTTTAAGGTCCCTTCCAACCCAAGCCATTCTATGGTTCTATGATTCCTTGTAAGGTAAATGATGTGATTTATATTCCAACTGTGCCTCTTGACATTTCTACTGGTTATTCTTAGCTCTCATTCATGTTATGATCTGTTTCCACCATTTGGTTCAATATTCAGGCCAAATGGAGAGGTGTTGAAAGAGATTTTGCACTTCCTTATTACAGGACGTTTCATCTTTATATCACTTACTCTGTGGGTGAATGAAGAATTTCAGATGTTAGTCCTGCACCTTTCCTGGCAATAAATTAATTTATGTAAAATCAAGTTATATACATAGTCTGTTCACTCCTGTATATTTTCTTATATTTTTTTATGCTAACAGAATGGAAAAAATATCACAAGGGCTGAAATATTCAAGTTGATAAGAAATGAGGAATTTGGTCCAAACTAAAAAGAAAAATGCACAGGATAGCACTAAGGTCCTGTATGGTCATGAGGGAATTGGTGAAGCAAGCAAGGAAATTAATTTCTGAGGGGCTGAGGGAGAGTTTAAAGAATGAGTGACAAGAGGATCCAGGCAGCAGGATCAGTCCAAGGCTGTGATTTAGTACTCGTTAGTGGTAATAACAGGGCACAGAGCTTGGTGCATTTGCTCTTCTGCTATTCCTAGGTGAAACGGCAAATTCTGAACTTCATGTCTGCTACATAACACTGGAGTTCATTACCTGGAGACTTTCTCAAACTTCTGTCAGATTAAACGGAAAAAAACCCCAACCCCCTGTCAAACAAATAATAATATTTTTACATGCAATCAGTATGGCAATGAGCTGACAGGCAGTCTGATTCTTTTCTGTACTTAAGAACAATCATTGCCTCCTAGGTAAAATGAAATTGAGCCACTACTACCAAAGTTTCAGAGATTAAGTAGTCACAAGAGGGGAATGTTCATTAGGAAATAAAACGTGCATGGACAATTTTGAGAAAAATCATCCCTTCAGTTTTCATCTCTAAGTGATGTCACTGACATTGTGCTCATCTGTCATCACACAAGGTCAAGAGAGTCCTTTGAATTCAAGTTGTTTGTAAAGCTGCTGAACAGCTGCTTCCAGGAGCTGTTTCAAAGAAGGACAAATCTATGAGTCCAGAGTCTCCTCACCAGCTCCTGGATCACTGTGTATTACCTTGAGCCCTCTATCACTCTCTTGTCCCTCTCCCTCTTTATTTTTTATTCTTTTGGTAAATATAGGCAGCTACTTTAAAAAGCTGTAAAGGAAACTGATGATCATTGTACTTTTCCTCCAGACTTGTAAGATTTTATGCTTTTTGATCCTTTCACCTGAACATCCTCCACCTAAGGCACTTTCTCAGTGCCAGGTTAGCAATCAGAAAATTTTGGTCAACAGCCTCCCTTTTGCATTCTTTGTTCTCCATTTATGTGTAAATTCATGGTCTTTTGCTAAAGGCAGCTTATGCCATATAATCACAAGGTATAAAAGAGGCAGAAAGCATAATAATCATTTGGAGTCTACACTGTGGCACTACTCTGTTGCTTAGTGAGGGCATTGATTATGCTCAAGAGAAGTTAGAGGAACAGCTTTCTTTAGTCTCAAATTTGCGACAGTTCCCCTTTGAGTTGGCAGTACATTAATGGAAATGGAAACTTGCCTCATTCTAAATGTCAGAATAATAGAGCACCAAAAACAATTCAGTCATGTCTTTCAAACCACGCACATATGGTTCAGCACCAAATGTCACTATTCTTCCCCACTTCCTTTCCATTTGTCACTATCTCTGTTGATTATCATTGTTTGGGTTAAAGCTTTCCTGAAGACTCAGTGCAAAGCTCACCTTGATGGTAGCATATTCCCAGCATATTCTATACTTGGTATACACCCAATAAAATCTTCCCAAATGCAATGGATTCCTCTTTCTTAAAATGCTGCTTTATGGCTTAAAAGGGTGACTTAGGTTGGCCTTGTTTCACCTGTTGTGATACTCTTTGTATGCTGGTTGTCATTCAGACTTTTCCATAGATACATTTTCTGCCCTAAAGGATTTCAACCTCATGGCACATGTAAAGCAACGGCTATGAGAGGCAAAAGTCATGGGAAAGAAAAAAGATGGGCAAAGCAGAGTTACAAACACAGCATGCAAAAAAGTGTTTTAAGGGACTGGTAAACCTTCCAAAAAATCAAATATTCCAGAGTTGCAAAATGTCCCAAATATGCAGTCTGTGACCGCATGATTGCATGGTATTTTTGCTTTTTCTTTCCAGAGGATGTTGGCCTCATTCAATGAGCAGAATGGGTGACATTCACTTAATGATTTTTCTGTGTCAGAGTGCTGTAACTTGTAAAAACAAATGTCTCAATGAGGTTGGTTTTAGTTGGGGAAAAAAACGCCTCTTTTTGAACAACAAATAATCTAAATAAATTCAACTGGAAACACGTATCTGGCTTTGGAAATTTCTAAATGATTGATGCAAATAAAATGGAATTGTTCAGTAGTAATTGTCATTCTTCTCCCCCAAATGTCAACCACTATGTGCTTTACCATGGGATGGGAGATACCACTGGAGATTATTTCACTAATCCTCATATTTTCTTAGTTACTTGTGCTTCCTTGTTCCTGGAGAAGCTTTCAGAAATGACTGCTAATATTAACAGCTATGATCACATGTGAAAAAATTAACACACACTGCAAGTCTAAGCTCAAAATTGGTCTTCTTTGAGTATCAAACACTTTGCTCTGAACTTATATTGGGAGATTTCATTTTTGTTTTCACTTTCACTCAGTTCTTCTCCTCTTGGTTCATGGCCTGATGAATGTCAATTTGTTCTATTTTAAAAATGCACAAGAACCTGATTTCCCAACAACTATTGAAAATGACTAACCACTTTAGTAAGCTGAAGTATCTTAATTTATTTCTTTGTGTCAAACACTAACAGAACTGTAAATAAAATTGAGAGAACATAACTTATAGTAGATAACCATTCTTTTGCAAAGACCCTCTTTTTACAGCAAAGTCTTATACGTAACTTTAAGACATTCAAAGAACCCATATATTCCTTTAGAAATAAGAAAATCTCTAGTAGAAATAAAAATAAAGTTGAAATGTATGTTAGGTTCCTTAAAATTCACTTGGAAATCTGTTTTGTTACAGTGAGAATGACTGTCAGGAGCTACAGCACATACGTCAGAAAGCTTTTAAACAAAACATCTTCCACTTCTACAGGAAATAAATATCAGTTGTACTTCAAAAATTATTTAGCAAAGATGTTTATGGCCAGTGTATATCAGCACTTATTGCTGTGTAAATTAAAATAACTAACCAATTAATGCAGAAGTAATTTTATTACCAAATGGATAGAGGAGGTATGAAAAGGCCTAATTAAAAGCCTTGTCTGCTCTGCTTTACACTAATGATTCTCTAAGAACCAATGTTATTTGTGAATTAGCTTAATCACAAAGGAATTAAAGAGAACAAAATTATTTGTATGAAAATAAGACTCTAAATTCATAGAGGCTAGACAGAAAAAGTGCCTGAAGTCCTTTCTATATCTGATCAAGTGGCTTATCTAATCCATTTTATTGTGGATAGCTGGCCTGACATGACTTCAAATTAGTTTAATAGGGATTAAAGTGGCATGAAGTGTATAAATCTATGAATTTGCAAGTACAAACATGTTTGGGAATTCATTTATCTTTAGGGGCAGGAGGAGGGGAGAATGTTCAAAGTAAAATCTGGACATATTTGTAAACACAGATAATTCCATGGGAAATTTGGAAAACAACAGAAAACCATGCGATTTAGCCAGCAAATCCTGACAACTTTACTAAGTTTCTCTACACAAAATCAATTACTGAAGTCAAACGCGAAAGTCTCCAAGATCTGGTGCTATGAGAATTAATGTGGAAGTTCTTAGGTAAACCTACAAGTCCTCTTGATTACCGCCCAAAAAAAGCAGACCTCTGGCATTCAACTTTCTGAGCTGGCATGATCAGCACATAATGTCTTTGGAGCTATTGCTGCCAAGAAAGGGATCAGAGACAGCCAAATTATGATATCACACCAATAAAACCTCATCGTAGTGACATACATAAAACACTCTGTAAATTGCTTTTTGTAACTTTTAATTTATTAAGAGCTTTTGAACTATGTTTTCATTCTGTGACATGTTTTCATTTACCTCTCATATCCTTCATTAATTTATTTCCTGTCTGAGAAATAATACCAAATTTTTGGCAGTTTGAAACTGCTGAAAAAATATATCGTATCCTACATAACGTAGCTTGCCAGGGAATCAGGAGTGTGTGGTATTTTGAATTGCTAGGGTGTACTACAGTGAATTATTTGACTACTCAATTTGCCTAGAATCAAGGTTGAGTCATGAGAGCTGCCTGTCATGTTGTTGCCTGCTCATCCTCAAGACCAAATTCAGAAAAGCTTCTGATATCCCAGCTGATATCTGGGGACCTGGAGAATTTGGAGGTGCTGTGTCCATGCCCTGGAGGACGGTGTGTAGAGGTTTTCATGGAGCGGCTTCCTGTGTTAAATAAAACAGAGCAAGCATAGTTTTCCCTGATAGTTCCGGGAATGTTGGGGACGTAACTTCAGCAGACCCAGCTCAAGGTTCAAACACTGACATCCTGCTCCCTTCCCAGCCACTGTCTTTCTCTGCCATAAGTTCATAAAGGTGACTCAGCCATTCTGGGAATGGGACTAAAGGCATAAGTGGACAGACTAAAGGATTAAAATAACTCAATATCACATCACGTAGTGCTGAATGCTCAGGTATCCATCCATAAATCCATTCAAGAAGCATTTATGCCTCTCCAACAGCCTGCTCGGCACATTTTTCCAGGTATGCCTGCACGAATAACTCTTCAGCCATGAGATGTAAAGTTTCTTTAGAAAGTCTGAAACTCTCTCCCAAAAGCTCTTCCTCACTCTCAAAACATTCTTGACTAAACTGTGATGGGCTTTATGGTCCATTAACTAAAAGGCAACTGTTTCAAAGCCTTAGGTCTGTAACTTTGAAAAGTAGTTAGATGTCGTTACAGGTGGAGTTTGCAACTACTGAAAATACGTAGCACACATGGAACCCCACAGATATTAGACCCTTTCACTTTGCTAATACCAATCTCTTTGTGTTACCTGTGGTCTAAGTCAGACAATTTCTTTGACTATTTTCAAGAAACTGGAATAACAAAGAAATGTGGTTAAAAAGTAAGGAAATCAGGCACAAACCTAGCTGAAGTTTCCTTTTCTCTCCAGTCTGCTGCATAGAACACCGGTCAAGAAGGGAGTTACAATATCTTTGAAGATGACCTTTCAAGGCCAGACCATTCAGGTGATATTAATATTTTTTGCCAGCTCCTGAGTTAAAGTCCACAGGAGGGGAAGGGAGTGTTTGAATAGAGGGACACTGAATCCAAAGCAGCTTTTGGAACGGGTTGATGGGAAGGGCTTAATCACACTTGGGAAAGATTTCCCACAGTTCATGTGTCAGACAGGGAGGAAAGATCTTATTAAAGCAACAAGGGCCAAAGGTTTTGTGATGAAAACTGGGGCAGAGAAGAAAAAGCTTATTTTTGTTTCCTTCTGAGATATGACTGGATTTTGACATGAAAAAATATCGACTTCCTGCTGTGTAGGAAGCTCATACTGTGAAATCAAAGAATAGTGAGTGTCTAGCTGCTAGCTCACATAGGTTTTAAAAGCTGGGTATTTGGAATTAAGAGAGTCAAACCCTGGGGCAAACAAGAAATGAATGAACACTCAACATTCAGTGTTATTCTTCCTAAGAAAGCAAGTTGGAGACTGATTTCCCTATATTCAAGGGTGACCCTGGAGCACTCCGAGATTTGCACTTTTGCTGTGGTGGGATCCATCCTGGGATGTGCTGAATGTTAGCTGAAACCCAGCTGTAGTAGGAGTCACTAGAGGGTACTGTAATACATGGTATTATCTCTTGTGCATGAGTGACATTCATTCTTCCTGTCAAAACTGAGGTGTGCTGTTTAGTATGGTGGGGAGAAGATGATTTAAATAGATATAATTTTATTATTTAGTCTGTCTTCAACTGTCTGGCTGGACTCACTTGACTGGGTAGCAGTCTGTCTTCTGTTCACCAACATCTTCACTGGAGGACCAGTGTGGTCATGAGAAAAGAAACTGGAAGAAAACATCTACTTTCTCTAACACTAGTTTCACCTCTAAATACAAAGCAGCTTGCAGTACAGTGTAAGCTGCTCCCAGAAAGCACAGTTGGTCTCATGCAGGTTAGCAATGCTGTATTGTGAGTTCAGGGACATTATGATCTGTAGTGTAGTTGCATACTCAAAAATAAGCCCCACAGGCTTTTGGGTACTTCCCTAGAAACAATTTGAAGATATTTGATGCTGAGAACTTTGCTATGCACTGCTACTCTGAGATTTGGAGAAGGTATTTTGCACAGTGCCACGTGATGCTGTTCAGAGTTGAGGCTGAACCTTGTGTGGATGTCTCACCTTGTGGCCGGCTCATCCCTGAGCCTGTGTGGTCACTGGCAGGTGTTCTGGGAAACGGTGTGAAGGTAACTCACTCCTCCTCTCGTTCCTCTTATTTTAGACTTCCAGTAAAGAGGAGATTTACACACACCTCCTGGGAGACTTTTATTGCTAGTGGTTAGTTGTACTGCAAGAATATATTTTCTTTTCTGAGTGCCTTTCATATATCTATAGATCTATATATGTGTATTTCACCACCTTTAAATCTGCATTTTGTGAATTAATAATAATTCTGCTGTCAGAATGAATTATAAAATGTGGTAATATTTCTGTCTAGGAGGTTAGATTTTTTTTTCAGATTTGGATGACATTAATATTTGTGCGCAATCTAGATCATTATTAACTCAGTCTAGATCATTTGAACTGTTTTAAGATCCGGCAGACATCCTATAGTTGTAGCTATTACATACATGGTTCTGGAAGCCTGAATCTGTAGCTGTTGTTCTCCCATTCTTTCATTTTCCTGTATGCTGTTTGATATTTGATCTCATCTAGATATTAATTTTTCATCTCATACTTTGCTATTTTAATTCCCTGTTTGGCTGGCAAATTGTTATCAGAACTATTTTTGTTTTCTTCAGATATGGTAGTTTTTTACTTGGTCTCTGACCACTTGCTAGTCATGATAGGGTTGCTTTGATTATTCATCATCTGTGCTTTGCTTCTGATTACTGAAGCCATAATGGTTTCTAATCTTGATAGGACAAGTAAAGCAGATACACAAGTTTCATATTTCTGATTTTACATTATTTAAATACATTTCCAGTATCATGTTTTATGTTCAAGAAAACTTCCAAAATACTCAGATCTTTCAAAATATTTCCAAATACTCTGTCAAATTACTCATATGCTCTTGTAGTCACAAGATTAGGCTCTGAGATTTTCTTGTTGAGAATGACTTCTAATCTTAGTTGTCAGTTTCTATTTTACTTGAAACACTTGAAAACATATCAGCACTCAACTCACTTCAGTGAATTAAATGCAAAAAATATTAATTGCATCAAGCGACAAATTATTACTAAGAACAAATGATAGTGAAAGAAAAATTATGCATGGTATACTAAAATCATTAAAAGTAAATTTTCAGAGCAGTTCCTAGAAATGGCTGTCCCTTTTCTGAACTCTTCTAAGCACTTTGTCCCAGTGGAAGATGGGATTTTACTTACAGTCCACAGAGAGGACCCAGTTTTATAATGTAGAAGAGTGGGAGAAGGCAGAAATCTTTTCACGTGTGTAGGAAACAAGGGACTCTGAAAGGTGTAGCTTGGCTCTGAAAAGGGACTGTCCAGACTGGCAAGTTCTCCCCCAGTTTTGCTGCATTCAGAGCAGCAAAACTGGGGGAGAACTTGCCATTCTGGACATCACACTGCCTCTGATGACCTTGGCTACGAATATAGTTTTACTGATCTTTAAACTTACTTGCCGAGGTAGTCCGATGCTGGCCAGCACCAGCACGCCGCAGCCTCTCTAGAGAGCGTCCTGCAGGGAACAACTCTTCCAGGGGCAATTGCAGGCCTCCCCGGCAGGGGGCGACTGAAGCAGGCAGTACGAGCTTTTGTGATTTCAGCTCTTAGTAGTGATTCCAGCTCCTTGCTGATAACAGCTCTTTACAAGTCACCCGAGGCCGACTCGGGGACAGAGAGACGAGGGGACTCGTTTGGCAATTCCACAGAGGTAGTTTTATTGTGCAACAGCCTCTGGGAAGGTGACCCCCAAAAACAACAACTGACCCAACTGCTAAGGTAGAGGCAGGGGCTTTTAATGGGGAAGGCAGGGGGTGGGGTGAAAGCAACTAGCCATTTGGGTGCCAGGTATTACCATAGGGAGACAAAGCATGCTGGGTAAGTCGCCCTAACCTAGAGGAAGGTTGCTTGTCTTCAGGCTTCTCCCCTCCAAGAGAGTGGTGAGGCTTAACAGTTTTCCACACCTGCTGACCGTGATGAGCAATACAGACCAAGGAGCTGAGTTTAGGAGACCAATTCATCCTAAAGCATTCTGACTCTCAGGCACCTTGGTACCGCCAATCATGTACAGGAAAGAATAAATTATTTTGGCTTTCATATTTTAAATTCTGTTTGCTGGGCTGAGAGTTGAAAGCAAATTTTCTCTTTTCCTTTTTACTTTTAACTTGTAAAATGAACAGATTTTCTATATAGCTCCTCAAACTATACTCCCATGTACACACTATATGAACCCCTCACTGCTTGCCAGTGCAACCCTGTTTTACTCCTCCATATAGAAGCTTGCTCTGCTTTAGGGTAAATGTAGCTACTGTAAAGTGTCATGGGTGAGTCAACACTTTGGGCACAACAGAGCTTTCAAATACACTCTTCTGAAAAGCAGAAACAGAAGTATTACTCATCTCCTTTTCTTCTTGCTGCCAAACTTGTTTCTCCTTGAAGATCACACTATTCCCCCCTGCCTCCCCCCCTCCCCCCC